>VMDR010017186.1:0-20351 GCA_007922815.1 Macrotus californicus | reverse complement strand
ACTCATGACTAAGTAGGGTTGTTTTTATTTTAGGTTTCAGTACTCAATATTCTAAGAATGAAGTGACATCAGAGAAGTAATTGCTATAGTGCAAGATGTTGAAAAGGTCCATAATAAAAATCAGATGGATTTCTTGGAAGGGAAATCAGTTTACAGTTCAAACACAGGGCCTGGGTGGAGATACAGAACCAGGGGAAGAAATCAAAACACATGAGAGTCAAGGGTAATGATCAGAACAGCTTCAGAAAATGAGACTGAAGGAGCAGGCAAGCATGAGAGTCCAGCAAGACAGAATGACCAGAACAACAGGGTTTCACTTTGTGGTGGGCCCACTAAAAGTATTTTCTTCACCTGAAACTTTTAAAAGAATTGAGATTTCATGATGTATCCAATTAAGCCTATTTTTTCCTGATGTGTTTTCTCATATGTGTATGATCGTTTAGTAGCTTTTGGTCTTTGTTATGTATTCCTTGCTGTAGGATGAATTGGAATCTATAAAAGTTATGAATTAAAATTTTGTAAAGGAATAAGAAAACAGTCATCAGCCACTGGCATAGGCAGCTACATTCCTGAGCCAGAAAACTCTCCCTTGAATGTACTGTGCCAATTTGATGTCTTTTACTTTCTACCTTTGTGGTAGCTCTTTTCAAGATGACCTCCATCAATCCATCAGGTTCTTGTACATGCATGCTGCTTCTTCCATCAAGACACAGATTCTAATTCCTCTGTCCTAGATCTTAGTGATTTATTTAACCAATAGAACACAGCAGAAGTGACATTATTATTTCTATGCCTTTTCAGGCTGAGTCATAAGCAGCCTTGCACTTTGCTCTTGGTCTCCTTAGCTAACTCACTTGTAATACCCATTCACCATGGTGTAAAAAGCCTGTGCCACATGGAAAAGCCATGTGTAGGTGTGCCTGTCAGCAACCTCAGCTGAATTTCCAAATGGCCTCAACCACAAGCCTTTCAGTGAGATTTCTTGGCCAGTCAATACAATTGGACCTTTAGTTAACTGCAGCCTCATCTGATGTCTGTTTGAAACTGTGTAAGAATTACCAAATGAGAAACCAGCTAAGTCCAATCAACTCACAGAACTATAATGAATAACAGTAAATTGTTTACATCTCAAAATTTTGGGTGGTTTCTTTTAATACAGTAATAGATAATGAGAATAATCTTCTATGTTTCAATGACCCAAATAAATGTCTTTCCAAGGGATATAAGCATTCTTTACTTCTTTAAATATATAATACCTTCTTTCAGGTTAAAGTCAAACCATGCTGATTAGGAGCAAGCATACCTTGCTCATTTCTACTATGAGCCACTATTATGCTGTTTCTTGGTCAAAGAGCAGTATAATTTCCAGATTCTTATTGCAAATGGAGACACCTCATTTTTGCACCCATCAATCACTTACTGGTAATTAAGGGGAAACTTCAGGCTCTGATTTTAGTAAACAATTGAGTTTACTGTTCAGAGTTGCTGTTCAACTCAACAGATATTTGTCAACTACCTTCTATGTACTATGATAAATACTATAGAGGTTACAAAATATATGAGTTCCTGCCCTTACAAACCCTTTACTTCAAAAGCTAAGATTACTGCAATATGAAGACATTGTAACTCAAGAAAGAATGTGATGGTTCCCAGCACAAGAGGCACAAATAAAGTCACATTAGGGCTCAAAAGAAGAAGATGAGCCCTGGCTACTGTGGCTCAGTGGACTGAGAGCTGGCTTACAAACCAAAGGGTCACAGGTTCAATTCCCAATCAGGGCACATGTCTGGGTTGCAGGCCATGTCCCCAGTAGGGGGAGCATGAGAGGCAACCACACACTGATGTTTCTCTCCCTCTCTTCCCCTTTCTCTCAAAATAAATAAGTAAAACCTTTTTAAAAAGAAGTAGACAATGGGTATCATGCTGGAGAATGTAGAGGGAGACCTAGTTTGAAACCTAGATCTACCACTAACCTGGATAAATTACTTAACTTTCCTCATTTATAATGTAGGGATAAACAGACTTCATTAATCAACTTTCTTTTAATATATTTTTAGCAACTACTTTATAGGATTATGAGAATTAGATAAAATTAAGATAAAAAGCTAGTGCTTATCTCATAGAGGTGCTTTATTGATAGTGTTATCAACATCATCATCACTGCCACCATCATTTAATTAGTGGAATCAGAAAAGACTTAATGAGGATATAGTATTTGAGCTGAGACATTTAAAATTGACATTGTTTTTTGCCCTGGCCAGTGTGGCTCAGTTGGTTGGAGCACCATCCCATAACCAAAAGGTTGCAGGGATGTTTCAGGCTCAATTCTCTGTCAGGGCACATACCTAGGTTGCACGTAGGATCCCTGGTCCAGGCATGTATGGGAGGCAACCAATTGGTGTTTCTCTCTTGCATCGAGTTTCCCTCTCTCCTTTCTTCTCTATCTGAAAGCAATGGAAAAATGTTGAGTGAGGATAAAAAAATATTTTAAATGACGTTTTTACCTCACACCATGTACAAAAATTAACTCAAAATGGTTCAAAGGCCTAAATGTAAGAGCCAAAACTATCTCAGAAAAAAACACAGGTGTAAATCTTTGTAACTTTGAATTTAGCAATAGATTCTTAGATATGACACCAAAAGCACAAGCAACAAAAGAAAAAAAATGGATATATTGAACTTCGTCAAAATGAAAAACTTGCATGTTTCTTAGGACACTATCAAGAAAATTAAAAAACAACCCCAAGAATGGGAGAAAATATGTGCAAATCGTATATGTCATAAGGGCTTGTATCTAGAACATATTAAATAAAACACCCTTACTCAATAATAATAAGAGAAATAAGCCAATTCAAATGGGCAACGTATCTTAATATACATTTCACCAAAGATGATATACAAATAACCAGTAAGCACATGAAAAGATACTCAACATCATTAGTCTTCAGGGAATTGCAAATAAAAACCACAATGAAATACCATTACACACCAACTGGGATGACTATAAGCAAAAAGTCAGATGATAAGTACCAGTAAAGATTAGAAGAAATTAGAGTCCCCACATGCTGATGGTAGGAATGTAAAATTGTGCAGACATGTTGGAAAGTAGACCAGCAGGTTTTCAAATGGTTACACAGAGTTACCATATAATCCATTAATTCCACTCTTAGGGATATACACAAAAGAACTGAAAATACGTATTCAAATAAATGTTTGTACACAAAAGTTTATAGAAACATTATTCACAACAGGCAGAAGCTGGAACCAAGAAACATTTGTCCATCCAATGGTGAATGAATACACCAAGTGTGTTACATCCACACGATGGAATATAATTCAGCAAGAAAAAGGACTGATATACTGACACATGCTACAGTAAGGATAAACCTTGAAAACATTATGGTTAATAAAAGAGATCAATCAAAAGACCACATGTGACATCATTTTATTTGTATGAAATGTGAAGAATAGGCAGATCTATGGCAAGAAAGTAGATGAGTCGCTGCCTAGGGCTGGGGAGCTGGGGAGCTGGGTGACAACTAAAGAGCACCGGGTTTCTTTCCAAGGCGATGACAGTTTTGTAATTGACGCAGTAGTGGTGGTGCAATGCTGTCAATATACTAAAGCCCACTGAAATGTACACTGTAAATGAGTGAATCATATAGCACGTGAGTTATATGATGTTGACTATTTCAGCATCTGGAGGGGAAGAACAGTGGGAGGAATTGGGACCCAAGGAAGCTGGCTGAGAACAGCAGGGGTGATGATGCAGAGGCGGGACATGATCAGAGCCTAAGGTATTTGTAGCAATATAGTTGGAAATTAATCTCTGTGAGGCAATATGGTGGAGGGCTATGAGGGCCGAAAAGTCATTGATCCAACAGAAATAGGTTGGGGACCTGAACAATTATAGTGACAATGGAAAGGAAAGGACACACCCAAGAAGTAATGCTGTAGTTGAGTTAATAGGACATTAATTTTATCTGCTGAAAGGGAGCTCAAATTATGGGGACTCATCCAGTTATTTCTGGTTGTACAGCTTTAAGTTCGAGAACAGGAAAAAATATATTTAGCTAATAGAAATCAAAAGTCAGGATAAGTAGCTGATTTGGCAGGGAACAATGGTAATTTATGTTTAAATATACAGACCAGAGTTGGACAAAGTTCAGAGCAATAGGCAAAGGCAGAACCCTGGAAAACACTTAGATTTCCTATCTGTGATATGGACCTTATTAGAGTTCCTCATTCTAGTAAAGCTTTGCTTTTGTTGTTATTTGCTTTTGTGGGTGGTTTTGGGGAGGATGAGGAATGGAAGAAATTGACATTTATTGAGTGTTTACTATGCATCAGGCACTCTGCTAAATTCTTTTTAATATGCATTGTCTTGTTTTCTTACTACAACCTCATGGAGTACATATTCCTTTTATTATTCTCAGAATTTGAAAAGAGATCTACATGGTTAATGGCTATTTGTTACAAAGTGTAAATGAGGCAACATGTCTGCGAGCCTAGACGAGGATCTGGCCCTCCTAGGTACTCAACAAATATCAATTTCTTTTCCCAGACCTGCAGCAGACTGCCCTCCATGGTTGCTGGCTTGTCTCAAAGCCAGATTTGAATTTGCTATACAGCCCCTCTTCTTCCTTCTCCCAGTGTCATTGGCACAATGCGGGTGTGACCTTAAAGCTGCATTTCTCTGCCCCCATAACATCCCTGATGACTCAGTTCAGTGTACATTTGCACCCCGCTCCCCTTCTCTGCTTCCCTCCCACCCCACTGATATCCTTCTAGGCCCTTGTTGAACCAGTAGGGTTAAATAATGACAAATGTGTGCTGGATTTGAGGCTATGGTTAAGTGCTTGTTGGGAATTTGGTGGAGGCCCACACACCCATCTCATTTATAACTTACGTCACTGGAATCAATCGGGACTGCTAAAAACAGAAAGATTATGATCCCCCACCAGCCTCTCCAACTCATCTCACACAAGAGAAGAAAGCGGCAGAATGCTCTCTCTGTAAGCTTTTACAACAGTAAATTGTAGCTCATCAGAGCCAATTCTTCAAGCCATTTGCTGTAATCTAAACCAGAGAATTTCTCATCTCCCCTTTTATGATCCCGTTTTGGGGCTCTGTGAAGAGGTTCAGCAGCATGTCCATATGTTATCGTTCTAATGAAAACAATCAGAGCCTAGTGAGGATTAATCACCTGGTCTTATCATCCATTAAAGGAGAGTCTTATGAACCAAAAGGCATATGTTTTGTTCCTGAATTCCAGAGATAAAGACCCAAAGGGGATGAGAGAAGTGAACTAAAAACGCATTTGAGTTAGAATTTTGAAAATGAATTCTATCTCATCAGTAGCCTCTTTAATTAAGCACTCATATGGAGTTGAAAATAAAATATCCAGCCTTAGATGTGGTTATGTTTCTTTTTTTGTTATTGTAATCTTCGTCATTTAACATGAGTTTTGGAAGTCCAGGGAAACTGGAGTAGCTTTAATCAGCTTTGTCACTAGTGTTCAGAAATCATTAGGCACCCTATGGGGTACTCAGGAGCCACATTTGAATGGGGCACTATGAGTAAACCACTGTGTCATAGCACTGTTTAAACACCTAGTTGTATTTGCTTTAAAGGTGTCCATAAAAGGAAAACAATGTATAAACCATTTAAGAAACCCAGTTAGACAGAAGACTGGTGGGTGAGTTAGGGAATAACTGCAAGCAGTTTCACAGTGCCAATCACCAAAGGTGAGGCATTGGAAGCAGGGGACATGGATGACCTGACAAGGACATTTCCTGCTTGCAGACTAATTATCAGAACAAAGTCATGTGTACCATACATTTCTCTGACTTCTCATCCTCCTCCAACTGAAATAGTCAGACACATTTGGGCAAAGGAAAGTTACATGAAGAATAATTTGAGTGTCCATATTTTGTTTTGTTTGGCTTATTATCTTAATGAAGAATATGTTATATTTGAATCGGCATTTCTCAAAGTGAGTTCTGCTGAGCACCAAGAGAATGTGATGATGGGAAAAGTGTTAGAGGACAGTTCACAGTCATAATATTTGAAAAACTGCCCTATTCTTTATTCTTCTTGATTTACCTCTCCCATTCACCTAGTAGGGACTTTGAGAAGTCTTTTAGTAGAAAGAAATGCCAAGTTCTGTTTTTTGTTTCTTATCCTCACCTGAGGTATGTTTACTGATTTTTTAGAGAGGGAGGAAGGGAGAGAGAGGGAGAGAGAAACATTGATCAGTTGCCTCCCATATGTGCCTTGACTGGGGATCAAACCTGTGAACTAGGGATGCGCTCTGATAGAGAGAGGGTGGAATCTGCTACCTTTAGGTGTGTGGGACAACACTCCAACCAATTGGGCCACCCAGCCAAGGCCTCAGATTTTTTTAACCCAAGTTCTCACAAGCTTATTTGACAGATAAAATTGTTGTCCTTTTAATATCTATTGCAATTTTCTAGAACTAGTGAGTGTTCCACAGAGCACACTGAGGGAAACATCTGCCTGCCCAGTGAGCCACGCCCAGAAATGCCTGAGAAATTGGTCCATGGATCCATAGTCAGCTATAGACTTGGTCCTGGGCAATGGCTTCATTCTCAGGCAGAGTATCTTAGAGCATTACCATAATGGTCACATGGTAGGCACTTAATAAATATATCTTGAGTGGGAGAAATTCAAATTAAGAAAGCTATTTTGTGATTCAGACTACTAGCTGACTCCAGCCAGGCTGCATCACTCTTTGGGACACATGGAAACTGTGTTTAATAGTCGGTCTGGCTACCATCTGATAAGAAGGGCTTTGTCCCCAGATCTCTGCTAGTTCCATATTAGACTGAAGTGCTGGAAGTCTTACCATGGGGTTAAAGGGGGAGCAAGGCAACACTTAGTCATGCTCAGCCTTGGGCAATCTCCTACACTTGTACAAACAGTCAAGTCTATTTGAACCCTTCTTGACTCATCATATAGTGGGGAAAGAGCATATGCTTGTGCATCAGACAAAACCCAAGACAAAGTGAAGATTTTGTTATTTCTAATCTTGTGAGCTTGGGCAAGTTGCTTAAGTTACTCTTAGCCTCACTTTTCCAATCTGTAAACTGGGGCTAAAGATAAATTCTACTTCCGAGTTGTGAGGAATAAAAGAGAACATGAATATCTGGAGCTAGGAATAGTGCTTGGAACATAAATGCTTACAAGAGTTCAGGTCATGACTATAGTGAGGATGATGGCTCTTCTTTTGGGGTGGGATGTCATAAAATCAGAAGTACAGAGTGGGTCCTGATGCCTACCTAGAATATGAACTAAGAAAGGTTTTATGATGTTTCTATCACATATCACACAGCATTACAAAGTTTCCACACATTGCATTAGCTACAAGAGACTAACAAGACAGAGAGGTCCAGAGAAAAGAGAATAGGAAGGATGATGCAGGTTCAGTGTTACCCATTCAGACCTCTTAGGGTCTCCAGAACTACCCACAGGGGCAGAGCAGAAGCGTGCATACAGAAACCAGAATGTGCTCCCAGTGCTGACATGTGCCCAGTTACACAGCCTAAGCCCCACCTCAAATGGCACAGATGATTTAGGCTAGCTCAGGGGTGACACACATAAAGAATAAGGGCACATTAAAGGGGAGGGGCCAAGGTTAGAAAGCCAGATACCAGGGACTCCCTGAGTGCTGCACTCAGCTAGCTGCCCTGCCCCAGCGGATCTGCACAGGAAGTGAATCGGGGATGAACTGGGGCTTTACCCAGACCCTGTGCAGAATTGGCGGCACCAGGCTGGCCCCATGGAGAGAGCCTCTGCCGAGTTGGGTCAGGATGAGAGACCAGGAAGGACAAGAGTCTCTGTCTGCTTCACTAGAGCCCACGGATCAGACCCCTGACCCCACAGAGAGAGAAGGGCACTTCTGCCCCTGCAGCCCAGTGTGTGAGAGAGGGACAGGACGCAAGGAAGGGCCGGGAAGTGGGCACAAGGGCTAGAATTGAGTTGCCCAGCTTTCCTCCCTCCAGGCTCAGTTAGGCAGCCATTCTGAAGAGGAGAGACCATTGAAAAGGAGAAAGAGAAAAACAGGATGTGGCTTTCTCCCAGGAGCAGCAGACTCAGACATCCTCTTCTTCCTTCATCCCCTCAACAAGTCTTATTGAATATCAGACAAAAAGTGACAGAAAATCCCTTTCCCACCCCCTTGTAGAGCTTACTGTCTGATGCATGGTGGAGGGAGTTGACAATAAACATAATGAATATGTAAGTTATACAGTGGGACAAATGTTATAAACACTATGAGCATGGTAAGAGAGGTTGAGAAATGCAGTTCACAATTTTTAATAGGAAGTAGGCAGAGCCACCTCTGAAAGGTGATATCTGAGCAAAGGTTTGTACTCACTGAAAGAGTAAGCCATGTAGACATGAGGAAGAAGAGTCCAGCCATTGAGATGAAAAAGGACAAAATGCTGGGTCAGGAGCAACCCTGGAGCTTATAGGGCATGCCTATCACATATGATGCAGACTAAATGGGGAACAGTTGAGAACAGAAGTCAGATGAACAAGATGGGCCATTCCCTCAGCCCAGTGCTATGTCCTGGCAACATCCTTGGCACTCTTTCCACTGCAGGAAAATGACGTGGGCACTAAGAAGTGGAGGAGGGGAGCCTCTGGCTCCTACAGGGCCCACAACAAACAGAGGTGGGTAGACAGTGTCTCAGATGACCCTGGCCCTCAGGAATGTGGGCACCTGAGTTTGCAGTTCCTTCAATGTGCTATGCGAAGCTGAAACAATGGGTCAGCAGACAGTGGGACAGGCTGTGTCTCAAGGTGGTTTTATTTTATGAGAGTTGACAGCTCCAGACAGTAAATCTGCGGTTTGTGGCTAATTGCAATGCTTCACTCTCCAGGTGAGTCAGGCAACCGTGCTTAAAACCTGGGACCGTTTAAAACCCCTTCCCTGGAGATTTGATTCAGTAATGCTCGGGTAAGACCCGAGAGTCTTAGTTTTTACAAAGCTCCACTAGGAAATTTAATGTGCCTCCAGGCACAGAACTGTAGGTCCACACCCCATGCTCGGCTATGTGTGGTTTCCAGAAGGATTGTTTCTAGCCAGCTACCAGCTTACCGCTTGATAGTATTATTCATGTTTCACCCTTCAGTGAAAGCTTTTTGACCTTAAGTATGAAGGAATTTAATATATTGTGGAAGGGCCAAAGTCTTTGTCTTTTCATTTCTTTGGCTTTAAATAATTCCCATAAGAGATTCAAATATTAGGTTTTCCCGTGGTTCACCCTTTATGTTTTAATTCACATCCCTCCGTAATCCTCATTTAATATGTGGGTGACAGTATGTTTCTCAACACTTAGAAATAAGCGCTCCACGGCCAGGACAATGATAAAATATGGCTGCTAATAGTGCACAATGCAGGTTTTCCAGGCTCTCAGAAAACATCAAAGTCTTCAGTTGCCAGAAACTGTAGATGGAAAGAAATGTGAAAAGGACCCTTCTGATTCCACGTGAGAGCCAAGGAGCGGTGAGTGAGTTGGATTTATGGACTGTTAGCTGCCGTCTTCGGATGCCTGCATGGCCAGGAGTGAGGTCATCTGGAAGCAGGTGTGCGGCTTCCTAACAGGTGTTTCCAAAGGAGCCTTTCAGCTCTGGCTCCACTGCCACCTGGAGGAAAGGGGCACGGCTGTCGGGCAGCGGTCCTCAGTCTCAGGGCTGAACTAACACAAGCGTTCTCCTAAAAGAATTGGCTTGGACAGAAAATAATCGTCACATGATTGGAAAAGCTATTTCCGAAAAACTGACATGAATGTCTGTGCGGAGTCTGAATTCTGAGAATTGTTTGGAAATTGGGAGAGTTCTTCAAACTCTAAAAAACAAATTCTTAACAATGTGTGGCTTTGTTGCGCCTGCACTCTCTGAAGTTCGGGTATGAATGTGGGAGAGGATGCAAAAGCCCAGAGTAATGGTTGTGCCACCCAAGCAGAGAGCCAAGGTGCACGTGTGGTCTGTCCACCCAGCCCATCTGTGAGCCGTCAGCGATTTCCTGTTCCTAGTTTACGGAGCTTAAGAGGTGGAGCCTGCACCTCCGCTCCAAGCTCCGACCTGTAACCTGCTATCCAACCGGAATTCCCGAGTCTCCTGCAGAGTTATTGGAAAAGTTGTGTACTTTCTAGCAGGTTAGTGAGTCACTTGAAAGTGGAGCTACATTTTCCTGGGCCATTTTTGGTACCATATGAGGAAGACTATTTTGAGGGCAAAGGCAACAGGCAGAACATTAGAGGTAACAGAGAGAAAATAGCACAGTCCTGAAGGCATTGTTGGAGCTCCTGGTCCCAGCTGTGTAAAGAGCCTCCCTGATTTAATTCGCATGAGCCCATGGATGCCTTGTTTGCATAAAGCACCGTTTGTGAACAGAAGATGCAGACTTTACTGTGTCTCCACCAGGCAATAATGTTTTTTGTGACTCATTAAAAATCATGCAGCCAGGGGTTACAGAGAGAAGTCAGGAAAACTAGGATGGAGCCCCAGCTTTTTGACAACCTGTGGCATACTCATTTATACAATCAGAGGGTACATCAAGGTAAATTCTCAGTTCTTCAACTCTCCTATCTTATGAACTCAGTGATATAAATGGAATGTCTTCTCTACATTTAATTGCCTGATTATACCTCCCACTTCAAATTTCATCATCTATGGGAGAAGGAACACAAAATTTGATACCCTAAGCTTTAGCAGGCACCACTTTTTATCTATGATTTTGTTTCCATAATGGTCAACAGGAGGAAAACAAGTCTGATTAAAATGAAACCCCATTACTGGAAACAGTCATATTGTCAAAGAGCAAGTAGAATGCTTTTGGAGACATTTACAGGGTGCCCCTCTTCCTATGCCTCCATTTACAGCCTCTCTCTCACAACCTGGGCTCTGCTCTTGGCTTTGTCCTTCATGGATCTTTGTGCCAAGCTGGGACAAGAGTTCTCTGTAAACAAATACAGTAGTTCCAGGTAGCTTTCCTGGGTGCCTCTCACTCTGTTTCTGTCTTCAGAGCAAAAATATACTTTGTCCACAGTTTACAGGGAATTAACATCTGCATTTTTCTCCAACTACTTCCCCCCTAGAGTTCTGGAAATATTTCCTCATTGGATTAGTGGCAGCTAAATGTCTCAAAACTAATACAATTACCTTTAGAGAAATTGTTTACATTTGGTTTGTGAAATGAAGATGCCCTGACATTGTATCCCTTATAATTAAACATCTAGAGAGACAGCGCCTGGCTTTTGTTTTCATAAGAAATAAAGGTCTGCTCAATTCCTCTTAACACACTCACAGGAGGAACTCAACAAGCCTTTAGACCAGCAATCAATATGGACTCACCTGTTCCTACCTATAAATCAGAGATAATGAAATTTGTTATGCCTCTGCTTTAAGCTCTGAATGAGGGTAGAGTTGTGGGTCAGGGAGTAAATTGCTGTATAAATGCAAGACATTGATTTGTGAGCCTTTCAGATTTGGTTTGGGGAGGGGGAAAAAAGGGTTAATTCAATTTTGCACTAAGTGTTTTCTTTCTTCTCCAGTCTGGTCATGGGAACATTGGAAATTCTGGCAGTTGCTAAGTAAAAATTTAGCTGCTCTGAAATACCCAGCGGGAACCCAAGGTAAGGAATTACTGAGTTCAGATGAAGTTATGTCTGAGGATGGAATGCAACAGAGACCGGCCCCACGCCCACCCCAGCTGTGCCATGCTGGGCTGTGATTCGGCAGGCTGTGGCTGCATGCCTCCCTCTCTCTACCTCTGGCAGTCCAGCCTAAGCAGAGGCCTCCTGCTCATGGCCACCACTCCCTGGCTGTGCCGGTTTGAGCCTAGGGGTGTTAATGGCTTTCAGCTGCTCTGGGCCCTGAGTTCTCCTCCCCTTTGCTGGTTCACATGCTCCCACGGGCTCGTCATTAAACTCCTTCTGGACATTTGGACCTCCATGTCAATGCATATTAATAACACAGATAATCCTTGAGTTATGATAGATATCAAGGTGTAAGGAGTCAAAAAAGCTATTAGTAGTATTTTCCCCACTGTCAGAGAAAGTGGTAAATATATCTTTTCTCTTTTAGTGCTCCATAGCTGTAGTCAGCATTATCAAAGATAGTTTTTCTTGATCCCATGTGGTTTTATTCCCAACACACCTGTGAGCACATATGCACATACCTGCACATTTTTAATTAAAAGCTGGTTCCAAGCTCCAGGATTTTCTGGGACTCTGCCCATCTCCTCTGTTTCCCATAACCCCACTAACATCAAAGAGCAAAGGCTCTATTTCCAATCTTCCCAATTCTACTTTAGGTATTCTTCCTGAGGTCCCACCCAGACTGAGCCTGTGGTTCTCAAGACCCAGAGGACCAAGGCAGCAGACACAGTGGATGGAGACACTGCAGACAACCACCCCATGAAGCATGAAGAGTACACTGTTGGGGCAAAGAGAGAGATGTAGTGAGGCAGGAATGCAGATAGCGTCACGTGAGACCCAAGGTCTGAGGAACTGGCTTTATCAGAATTTCATCTTAACTAGCATGTAGGAGTCTTGGAGAAAAAAGAAGAGTGAAGACAATGGCTGATGAAATACAATGTCCAGGTGGATGTGCTTTTGGAGGACAGGAGATCAGATGGCTCCCAGAATCTGTGCTCTACAGAAGAATAGAATGAATGAGGGCAGTGCCTGCTGTGATCCATCAGAATCAGGATACAGGATTTGGAACTTAGATAAGCCCTTTTCTTCATTTCCTACATTTTTAGGCTTGGAATCCTATGATTAAGAAGCTTGCCAATATTTACATTGGTAACGTTTTATTTCCCTTGGCTTTGTTAGTCCATTTCTTTCAGAGCCAACATTGGTTGCACATTAGGATCATCCCAGTGGGCAAATTTTAAAATACTAATACCCGAGTCTCCCCTCCTACCCCAGATTTTAATTTACTTGGTCTAGGAAGTAGTTTTGGGCATATGGACTGTTAAAGTACACTCCTCCCACAGGTGATTCCAGTGTTCAGCCAAAGATGAGAATCACTGCTTTATAAATTGTCATCCAGACTTCCCTGGACTTGAAGAGTTAAGGAGAAGTGTTTCTTAGCCATTGACAGGTAGGTAAGAGTGACACTAAGCACTGCTAGAACTGTGGCACAGGACACAGTGGCAAAGGGATCAAAAGGAGGCTACACCACATGGGACATACAAAGTACTACCTACAGGACTTCCAGTGGTGCTCTTCCCCATCTCGCCAGATTGTTTTTCTTTGATCAGTGGTTCTCAAACTTGAGCATCACCAGAACTATCAAGTGGTTAGAGCTTGTTAAAACACAGCCTGTTGGGCTCCCCACCAGGATTTCTGATTTGGTAGTTTGGGAGGGAAGCTATAATTTGCATTCCTGACTCGGTCCTAAATGATGCTGCTGGCCCAAGGAGCAAACTTTGAGAAGCGTTGCCCTCGAGAAAGTTCCTCTCTGTCTATCCCCTAGTCTCCTTTGTTTTCTGTGATTAAGAGAGTAATTTCTTTACAGCCCTGCAGAGAACCTTCCTACTCTGTGACCACACACAGGGCAGCATCAATCATCCAGGCCCGACAGGGCAGCCAAGCGTTATCTGTTCCCCACCAGGTGCTTGCAGCTACAGAGTGCCCGAGGCCAACGCAAAGGTTCTTTGGGAACTTGGGTTTTCCGTGCCTGTCATTAAAGAGCTTGGAACCTACACAGCAAGAAACGCCCATTTGTCAGCAAGAGCATTTCCTCCTATGATCACAAATGGTTTCCAGTTGTGAAGAAAACTCAGGAGACGCATAGGAAGAAAAATTGCCAAGTCCATGGCTATAGTCCCAGTCCATCCTGAAAACCAAATTGAAAAGAAAACTAGAGAAATAGTTTGGCTTTGCTCTACCCATTGCACTACTCTTTGGCATAAATGGATTTTTCCAAATTTCTGATTTTCAATATTTGCAAAGAGACTATCCCTTGAGAAGTAAGAGGAGTAGCTAGAGAGGTTTCCAACCTTTTTTCTAATAAAGGAGTAATCAATTTCTGTTTTTTTTTATCACAAACACAAACATCTCATCATTCATTTTTAATTATTGGCTTTTCTTCTTTACATTGAAACACACTTTGGAAATGGCAAAATTAGTCCTGCTGATTTTCTCCAGCCTCAGCGAAGAAAATGTACTGGCTAGGACAAAGATCTAAACTCCGTTGGGCTCTCCCACAGTTACCTCTGTGCAAAGGTTCAGGTTAGCCACCCTGATACCTCCATCTAGGTGAGGACCATGATAACCCATTTGTTTGCAACCCACATCCATGCTGACGCTTTGGGACCATAGGGGACTAAATCTAAAAGCTGGGACTGAAAACATCAGGTTGTGTTCCTGGTTCTCTGGGATAGGCAGGTCTCTGCAGCAAGTGCAGGCGTGCCTGGGAGGCCTAGATCAGGCATTGTGTACATGGACCCACAGAGGACAGGAATTGTTCCTATAACCACTTAAATGAGCCCCAGATGGCATGATGAGCTAGCCCAGTGTGTCCTGAAGTCTACAGCATGAGATATGAATTTCACAAATGTTAGCTGTTTCTGGGTGTCATGGACACATAACTTTGAAAAACACGGGGTTAAAGAAAGTCCATCACATCAATTTCTTTATTTCAGGACTTCTCAGAACTTTGAATATACTAATGTGCATGGCAAGTTTTCAAGAAAGAGGTTTATTGGACCTCAGGAAATGTATTTGGTCTTAGAAAAAGGTAGGGGAACTTCTGTGGCTGGACATTTGTGAGGAATTGCTTTGGAAGACAATAGACAATGTCTAGCCTCTTCTTGCAGAAATTCTATATTCCAAGTTTCCAATATCTATGAGGAGGGAATGAGTCTTCACAAACCAACAAAACTCGGGTTGAAGCTGGAGGCAGCCGCAGCCATGTCCCATGACCTAAGAAGCAAAGCATGGGAAGCCTTTTGACTGTTCCTTCTGCTCCCTCCCCATCACCTCGCTGGGGTAAGAAAGTGATTCTGGTGGAAAAGAAAAACCAAGAGAGGACTTTAAAACACTAACTTCCAACTTTTATAGGCATATTTTAAACATTTGCTTTCACTACCTTACATATAAAATATTTGGGTCAGAATACTCTTGGCAAGAGAGCTCTGTTTTGCCTGGAGACCTTTACAAGGGGACAAAGCATCCCGGTGGAAATCGCTTTTTTCTCCAAGAACATTGACCATTAAATGTGTACATGGGCAGTCAAACAAAAGGCCCAGAATCAGAGACTGTGTTGCCTCTTCTACTAGCTCCCTTACTTGCTTCTTGTGCTATGATACAGATCTAGTTTGACATCTGACCAAATACATCAATGTGGAATGTTTTTGCTATTAGTCATGTTGTATTCTAACATTTGAAATGCTTTCATGTTCCAAAACTTTATAGTATTGTTATGTTACATTAATTCTATATTACTATTATACAATTTCATTTTACATAATTATATGATTTAATACTCACAGAAATGTTATGCCTATGAAGTAAGCATTGTCAATATTCCCCTTTTGTGGGTGAGAAACCAAGAAAACCAACTTCTGAATGAAATTCAGTAACTGTACTGGGTCACACGAGTAGTGACAGCCAGAGCCAGGACTTAAATCAAAACCCACTTGAGGTCAATGCCTGTGTTCTTCACCACCTTGCAAGTCACGTTCTTAATTATTGGAGTAAGTTTGAAAAAGAGAAAAACTCAAATGCTTAAGATGATTTTTTAAACAAAACCTCAAAATACTTAACCCATCACTAAAAACTGAAAAGAAATGGATGCTTGCAATGCCAAAACATGTGGTGAACACAGGAGAATCGATGAAAATAGTTCAGAGCTTTTATGATCTGCAAATGATGACATCTCACAGATTTTATAGCAAATAAACAAGCAGTTCTACAGATAAAATCTCACATTATAGGTCTTATCTCTTCAAATGTACTTTTAAAGATGTACTCCAAATTCTCAGAATCAAGGGATTTGTTTATTTAAAAACTGCACAAAAATTTTTAGCAATGTTTCTTTCTGGGCCACGAGGTTGATGAAAAAGAGAGAACTTTACAGTCAGTAAAACACAATAAATCTTCAAGTGTGGTTTGTAAAGCACACTCATTTGTACCAATTAATTTCATTATCTTATTTGAAAGATTTCTCTTCCTCTCTTTATTTTGCCTTAAGTTTTAAGTCTGAGCAATCTTTACAGCCTTCTTTCTAGATAAGATTGCAATAATTTGTCATTGGTGTGCAGACACTTTCTTAACTATTCCTGTGTTGCAAATAAAAGAGCCAGTATTTCTCAGAGAGTATCTCTAGGGCCCTGCAAAGCCAAGCACTATAAAACAGTTAGACATTAAAAATGCGAAGAAAATCCCATAAAACCACACATAAAAGTGTGTCTTGCCTTGCCATTTAAATGGAAAGATGATGCAGTTCAAGCTTTCAAGCCAAAGACTATTTTAGAATTAAAGTTTCAATCAGAACAGAAGTAAGAAGAGATTTCATTCTTTCTTCGTTGCCCTCTTTTTTAGCTTATAAAGCTGCTGAAGTAAAAATCATATGCTGTGTTGGCATTCCCACTGATCTTTTGATCTCTCTCTCTCTCTCTCTCTCTCCCTCTCTCTCTCTCTCTCTCTCTCTTTCTCTTTCTCCTCTCCTCTGTCACTCCCTGTTTCCACATCCCCCTTCTCTTTTCTCTCTCTGTCTCTCTCACACACATACATATACACCCACACTGTAAGCAAAATCTGCCTTTTATAGCTCATATTCCTTCAGAAAATAAAAAAGCTGAGCTAAATCAGACCTCTAACTCTTGGAGAAACAACTTTTATTTGTTTGTTTAGGCTTATAATTTAGACTTGTAATTAGAAAAAATCTGAGAAATACAGTTCTGTTTATACTCACTGAAAGAGTTGTTTAATTATTCAAAGTTGATCTTTTTTTAAAAAATAGGCTGCATTTCACTGAGGGGGTAAAAGGTGGTCATGCAATCATTGGTCCTACAATCATTCTGGTCAAGGGTGTGGACTGAACTCTGCCTTGGGCAATTGGTGTGACCACCAAAAGAGCAGTGAAGGATGGCATCAACAGGTAGGTAGAAAGTCAAATTCCAAGTATCTTAGTTTTAATCTCACAGTTTCCCAGGATAACTGTGTCACAGGGAGTCAGATAAAGCATCCAGAAGGAGTCAAGAACATCCGGGTGAGCTCTGGGCTCTAGGGCAGAAAATGCCTATTTCTGTCATAGTTGAGACCACATTTCCACATGTCCTGGTTATTGGAACAGATGCTGCCATGCCAAACTCCACATCTGACAGCTTCCAACTACAAAGACCCATGACTCTAGTTATTTTCCTAGTTGTCTGAACCTTTCTGGGAAGTTAAATGTCTCAGGGAGTTATCGCCACCCCAGCAGCCCTCAAGCAATAACTGATTAGAGTTAATAAATAAATACCGAGCTCCATAGGCCCTTGGTGGAGTAATTTGGATGCATCTTCTACACTGCCTCTCATTTTCCCCAGGGGGGTGGGGTGTGAGCATCAAACATCCTAGTGATAAATTGTTCACCCTTTATTTGCTTCCTCTTCTTTTCATCTCATAACTCTTAGGATTGCCTCCAAGATATACTTGTTTGCACTTGAATCCTTGTATCTCCAGATACCCATCCAGAGACAGGTGCCCAAATGATGGACAAAAGGTAGAAATAAGAAACTAAATTGATCACAAGATCCTAAAAGCACTCCACTTCCAAGGACCCTGTTTTCATGGCCCCAATTTGTCAGGATAGATGTCATGAGACATGGTATCTTGCAGGAACTAGGTTTAATTCTGTGTATTACCAAGATCAAATTTTCTGAGCCATGGCTTATCCAGGCAACCCGATGGAAAGAATTGTCTGTCTTTTAGGAAAAACCTAAATGACAATGAGCCATGGAAACCAGTCAGGAGTTGCAAGTGATCAAGATGGCTGGCTAGGAGGACCGCATGTGTGCCAAGTAAACGTTTTGGCTCTGTGAAGGGCTTCATGTGGGGTAGTGTAGAGTGCATTCTGGAATGAGAACTGCCAAATTTTAAGAAGGGGGGATCTGTGGGAGCTCTGAGCAATGTGTTTTGTGAGCCCTTTGAGAGTCAGGAGCCAAAGTTCCTCATCCTACATCTGGTCTGCTTCTCAGTCTGAGTAAAACCAGCTAAGGGTAGCTGTACAAGGTGAGTGCCTAGGAGACCCAGGAGACTAAGAAGTAGGGTATAAATTGAGATAAATAGATTCAGAGGTAAACCTATGGAAACCTTCTGAAAGAACACATGTGCTCTAACAATAATTAACGGGTTGGGCCTGGGTAGAACAAACAGAAACCCATAGGAACAGTGACAAGTTCAACCATCTCCAACATGACAGGTAATAGAGGAAGGCAGAGGATAAGATCCTGTAGTTAAGTCTTGGTTAGTATGGCTTCAGAAACCCCTTGGATATCTGAGAAATCTAAAGAGAGTCAATATAGCAAGAAAAAAATGAATGAGAGGAAAACTGATAGAAAATGAGGTTGCAAAGTAAGACAAGAACCAGATCATCTGAGGACTTGCAAGCCATGTAAGAAGTTTTGGCCTCATTCTAATTGCAATGGGAAACCACGGGAGAGTTTTAAGTGGAAGAACGATATACTCAGTTTTGAATTTTAGATCACTTTGGTTGCTAGCAGGAGAATGGCATCACATTTATTGACCATACTGGAAACTATGCCACATAACTCTCTATGCTCATTTTACATAATCTTTATTCCATGTCTAGGGAACAGGTCCCTTTATGATCCCTGTGGCTCAGAGTGTGTTTAACCCCAAGTCACCTACCAGTGAGTGATGGAGGTGGGATATGAATCCAGATGTAGCCAGTCTCAAAGACTGAGCTCTAAACATACATCAGGACACTCCTGAAAACCTGAATGTAAAGTCTCTCTCTCCTAACTCATCACCCAATGTTTGTTGATGTCCTGTGAGACCAATAATTTATATCACAGAATCCATTATCAACTCAATTGCTTTCCAGTGTGATTTTGGGGATTTAATGGATCGTGGCTTTGTTTGGGAGTGTCACTTTCTTAGGGTTGCAGGTGTGCCTTCTACTCATGAATCTTTTGTACCTGCTTATAAATTATGTTACTTTCTCAGTGTTTTGAAGACAGGTTGGAGAGACAATAGGACATAGCTTGGGCCAGTGTCACTTAGGACTCTTGAGTTCCTAGAATCTCTTTTGGTAGACTCAAGCTGAGGTTGGGCTTTTGACTGGTACCATAGCAGTAGAACCCTATCAAGGTTTAAATGGTTCCTTAGCAGAAATTTGCCCAGATAAACTTTCACTTGCACAAACATGGAGGATCTTAAATCTTGGGACATCTATCCCTGCTTCCTGCTGACTTACTTTTTCTCCTCCATTATTGATAATCATGTATCAACTCTGTTGTTAAATCTCCAGAAAAAAAGATTCCATGAGTTTTGCATCACAGGACAGTAGTTTCGTTTTGTATTCACAGAAAGTTTCCTGTTACTCAAATGCCACCCAGAAATGAGCAAACCCAACTCCAACCTTCAGTTTTACAAGCCCTTGCATGTCTCCCACCATATCCCAGGTGCCCTCATTCACTGCCTTGTATAGTTAATTACCTCAAATTCTTCACAAGTTTTATTATCTGTAATGACCAGCACCAATGGAGACAGCTTCCTGGCCCCTCCTGGTCAGTCATTCTTCCTACCATGTTCACCCTTCTTGTAAAAAGCTCTGATCCCATGGTCACAAGCAGTAAACCTATGACCTGAGCTGAGTCACTCATGATGTCCTGCTCCTGGGACCCTGCCCCAGCTTGAGAAATGAATAGGTGATTCAAGCCTGGCCAGAGTGCCTCCTCAGATTTTTTCTTCTAATTAAACTAGAAAAAAAGAAGCCTTTTCCCTTCTCCACGAAAGGAGGTATTAAGATGTGCATCTGGATGTGCTGGAGACCACATTATCCACCATGCAGTGCAGCATTGTGACAGAGTGGCCATGGCAGAGGGAAGCTAAGAAGTGAAACTGACAGCTTCCTGATGGTGTCTCCTCCTTGCTGTGGAGACTACCCCTCCTCTGGGTTTGTTCACATGAATTACTATTTTTTTCTTCCTTTTTTTTTTCAGGAAAAGGCCCTTATTTTTCATCTCATTTTTCACTGGTGAGATAGAGAGATAGATACACTGTATTATCCTACATCAGTATCTAAATTGAGGAGAACCTAGGAACCCAGCCACTCTGAGACCTCAGAATTTTCTTTTTCTT
>VMDR010017185.1:0-20353 GCA_007922815.1 Macrotus californicus | reverse complement strand
GGGGGAGAGTGGTGGGGGGAAAATTCAAACTGTAATTGAACAACAATAAAGTAATTAAAAAAAATAAAAATAAAAAATATTTAAAAAATAATAAAAAAAAGAAGTTAAAAAAAAATTAAACAAACCATTAACTTGGCTTGACTGACTGATGTTCTTTACAGACTTTCCACACCATTCTATTCAGTGAATCACTGGACTCCATTACATCTACTTGAGGTATACTTTGTACTCCCTATATCCTGTCAATTCCAGGCAGAGACAAAATCAAAAATCCTGCAAGGACTAGCCAGCTGATGAAACCAATGCTTACAGTCCCAGACTGACACCATACTTTCGATGTCCTGTGAAACTAAAGACTTGATCCCCAACCAAGTACTCTCCAGTTACTTCAGTTAACTTCAAAGTTCTTTCACTTTTAATCTACTTTCTTCATGCAGTGGTGACACAGCTCTTCATTCAGAGATAAATCCATCAAACTTCATAATTCCTGTAACTAAAAATTATACCAGGCTGAGCCTACTGTGTCCTGAATCAATCAGACCTAGGCATAGCAAGTACTAGGGGGCCATCCCTGCCAGTGATAGGATGCTGCTTTAAGCTTTAGCATTACATGCTCCCCTCAGTAACCCCATCCAGCCACTTCCTTGCTCCCAATCACTACTGAATATGTATGTGCAAGCTCTAAGACTGGGTTTTTGATCTGTGTCTAATTTTGTATTCTTGTTCCCACTTGGCTATGACCCATTTTTTCTGGCTGCCCAGGGCCTCCCTTTCTTCAAGGGCTGAAAACTGATTCCTTTACCTTCCAGCTACTGACTACTCAAGATGTTATCACTCACCTGACTATCAGTTTTGCCAGTTCTCAAAGATTCAAGCTCATATTTCCAGAATGCCATGAAGCAGAAATTCTTATTGATTTTCTGAATTCACATAACCAGATCCACCCTCCAAAAGGGAGAATAATCCTGGTTTACTCATCTTGAACAACCCTGGACAACTGGGATATTCAACTCAATTTAATTCAATTAAAATGTCTCAAGGTCTCTCATGTTTCTGGCACTTTTCCAGCTGTTGGAATTATAAAGGCTAAGAATGACACAGCTCCTGCCATCCTGAATCCTGTTACTAATTGGGGAAACACTACACACACACACATATAGTCACATATCTTCAATTTACATTCTGAGTAATTTAATAAGATACGAATTTGTGGCTCTTTGAGAGTAGTGCATGGGTCCTCTCAGAGGAGGAGGAGACAGAAATTCAAGACAAGAAAAGGAGAAAGAGATTCCCCACACTAGAAGGAGCATAAAGGGGGTATGATGTAAGCAGCAGGCACTTGTGCTAACCCACGTGGAGCATCCCAGGGCATTGGGAGAACCTCAGAGGGGATTGTGTGAATGGCAGATTCAGAAAAACTGGCCCCGGGCCTCCAGATTCTCAGGCTCAGCAAAGAGCTCCATATCCAAGTGTGGGATGGAAGCACTCTTGCCCACGGGGGGTCAACGAGAGCCATGTGAGAGGAAGTGAATCAAAAGTGCCCAGTGTGTGTGAGGAATAGGTGTCCTCCCAGGTGCCCTGTTAGAAACCAGACACCCCCAAGCCTTCTTAGAATTTGGGAGTGTGTGGAATAAACCCCAGCTGTGGATGTAATGAACTTTTCTGCCAGGCCTAGCAGAAGTGGGGCTAAGCTGATTATCATTCAGTTTATAAAAATAAAACACTATAACTGTTGTGTGTGTGAAAGATAACAACTCTTTACATTGATAAGCACAGAGTTCATAAGAAGTGCAGAGGAGGGCATGTGATATCAATTAGAATGCAGTGAAATCCTCATGGAGAAGCTGATGGATAAACTGAATCTTGAAGAGTGGGTTGGGGGTAAGCAGGTAAAGAGGGAGCATAATGGGGATCAAGTAAAATGAGCCATATGGGAGGTGGGAACTGCCTAGAAGCTCAGCAGAGGGGCACCAGCAGATTTACCTCTGGACCCAGGCCCACAGTCCTCTAAGATTTGGCATGCTGTTCTTCCTTAGTTTCTATTTGCAGCCTTGATACCTTGCAACATGTCTGAGAGGTCCACTCTGACCCTCTGTCTCATCTTCAGGAACTACCCCAGTATCACAACCAAAAGATTGTGTGTCTCACTTTGTCATTAATTTTGCATTCATACTCTTTCATCACAGCTGGGATGACACAATATTCAAACTGAAGGAGGAATAGCAATAACTTTGTCCGATTGTCCTGGTGCAGATAGAGAAATTAAAGCCAGAGAAGGAAAATGATCTGTAACCTGTCACACATCTAGATAAGGATGGAGCTGAAATCCGCAACCAGGTCCCCTAGTGGTTAATCCTGCTAGCCTGGCTCTATGTGGACAGGTCCCCAGGTTCTCCTCAGGACTGTATAACATCTTTGCTGCCTTGTCCCTCACAATGGGCTTGAGACACTGGCCCTTGGCTTACTTACAGCAGCTTCTTCCAGGCATTGTTCATGCCAGACTTTAAGCCTGGGATGATGTGGAGAAACAGCTGAAAATAGCCCCAGAGCTCTCTTACCTCTAGATGAAAGTGCCCAGTGACAGGGGAAGAGAACAGTGTATCTTCAGCAACAGACATGAGTTTGGCAGGAGGAGGAATCAGAGATGACCCTGCTGTTTCCCTTTTTGTGCTTACAAGCTCCCACTCTCACTTCCCCCCTAATTTCCAGTTCTCTGCTACTGCCATCTAGAGGCCATGGCCAGAAAAGGCATATGAAGACCATAAGCCAGAAAATGTGGTTCTTATCACTGACACAGCATGGGCAAAGTGAGGCTCTTTGACCCCCCTTCTGGGCATGGCTGGTGGCCACCAACCCCTAGACACCAGATCCCATTTCTAGGCAGCATCCATCATGACTGCATCGGCTGACTGAAAATCCATATTTAGAAATACCTTTTCCTAAGAAGTAACTTGAGAGGCTCAGACCATTACAAAGTAATGAAATCCTTCTTAATAGAGAAGTTGAGAGAGAGAGAGAGATGAGAGAGAGAGAGAGAGAGAGAGAGAGAGAGCCCTAGCCATTGTGGCTCAGGTGGCTGGAGCATCATCCTGTAAGTTAGGGCACATGTCTGGGTTGCGGGTTTGTTCCCCAGTCAGGGCATGTACGAGAGGCAACCAATCAATGTTTCTCTTTCACATCAGTGTTTCTTTATCTCCCTTCTTCTATCTCTTCCTTTCTCTCTAAAAGAATTTTTTTAAGTCCTTTGGTAAGGATAAAAAAAGAAAGAAAAACACATGATGTGGACTCTGACCAGCAGGGTCCGTGTGTTGTGGCTGAGATGAACAAATACACATGGACTACAGAAGTCCCATGGTAAAAGGGACGGCACAGCCACTCTCTAAGTGAGAGAGGGCCCTGACCCCTGCCTGGACAGGCTTTTATTGCTTTTCTGCACACACTACAGCAAGTATGGTGCTCATTTACTATGCACAGTTTTGTCTTAGGTGGTTATCTTTTACAGATAACAAAGGAAAGAATGTTGCTAATTACTTCAAAGAAAAGGATGTTTGCGAATGCAAGGGAAAAAGTGGTTGAACTGGTTACACTCCATCCTTGGGAGATTTAGCACAGATTTTAGGAAGTTACTTTAAAGATATGCAGTAAACGTTTGCTGCATCAATTCAGAGTGAAGGAGTTTTAGCAAAACAGAAGGCTCAGAGCAGCCTAGGTACAGTGAAGGCCTGGTTCCCCATGGGAAAACCGATCCATGGGCTCAGTTCTTGTGTGCTGACTCGCTCCCGCTGGTTTTCGGAATCAGGGGCTGGGCTACACTTGCCATTGCCATGTGGATCAGTTCCCTATAGACACACACATGAACAGTGCAGAGATATCCAGTCCCAGAGCCAGGCCAGGTAAGAGGTCTCTGCCAAGAGGACTTTTGGCTGAGCTGGAGAAGCCACCTAGGGGACCACTGGGGAGGTAAATTACATTTTGAACTATAGACATTCTGGGGAGTCTTCAAAGAAAAATAAGAAGTGAGATAGCCAACACTTTGTCAACTGGAAATTTCTAGAAATGAGCCTTTTAGATACTCCTCAATTCAGATCTTTATGCACTGAACAAGTTTCCTACTTATGTTACCAAAGAAGAGATGCTAAGCTATGCTGTCATCTCTAGATGGATATGATCTGCTGTATAGTCTAATGTGTAGATTCTGTTGGGGAACAGAAGGAAATTTAGGAGGCAGGACTGTCAGAGTGGGGGTATGGCAGGGGGGTGGGTGGAGCCTGGCCCTCACAGTGCTGTCACGCGTCATCTCACATCCATGGCCTCTTTAGAGGTGAAAGGGACTTGGAAAGTTTGGTGGTATCAAATGTCTACAAATCCACAATTTCTTCAACACCCCTCCTGTCAAGAAATGGATTCTCTTCTTCTTCCCCTTAAAATGGGCCAGTCTTAGTGACTTGCTCCCCTAACAAATAGAATTCACCAGAGTATACCATAACTTGCAAGATCATAAAAGGTTCTATCTTGCTATTTCTTCTTTCTAACTCTATCTCTGCCACTATCTCTATCATCTTTCTGCCTCTCACTCTCCTTCTCCCTCTCAATCAGGATGCTGGGACTTGGCACCCAAAACCATCTTAGGAAGACAGGCAGCCATGTGGAAAAGCCACAAGTAGATGTGAGGGAATGAGCCCTCAATAATTAGAACCGAGACTGACCCGCTGCTCCAGATGTTGCTAAGTGGAGCAGAGATGAGCTCTGCTCACTGGGTGGGGCCCAAATTTCAGATTCATGAGAAAATTAAATGTTGTTGACTTAAGCTACTTAAGTTTAGAGTGTTTTATTATGTGTCAGTACATAACAAGACCAGAGTTTCTTATCGGCTTTCTCATTTTGGCATTTGGAAAGTGAGGACCCCACAGGACAATGCTTGGCCAAGATTGTTCTGAGATTGGATTCATGTGCTGCTCAGTCTCTGGCTTTCAGCCTTTCTAGTTAAAGCCATGCCCTCAGCCCCACAGAAAGGATGCATGGCCTGTATTTACTGGATAAGCAGTCCGAGGAGTGGCAGATGGGAAGTGTCTAGTCCCACCAAGTGGCCTCACCTGAACAACCTGTGCCTTCTTGTGCAGATGTCAGACCCTGGACTGGGCCTGGTTCCCTGCCACCAAGGCTCCTGGGAATAGGACCTCCTTGCATGCCACTTGTCCTTGTTTGTATAGAGGGCCTTCAGCACCCAGCAGGAAATGGAGAGAAAATGGTGGTGCCTCCATCAATCTCTGCACACTGAAAGATAACCCCACACAGAGGTGGGGAGGATGAGGATGTCCCCAGCCCTGGAGTGGCTATCTGAACACACCAAGGCCTGGTTTAAGGCAGGGGATTCAGGGGGCAAGGCCTCTGCATTGGAGCCGAGATTCAGAGGTTACCCATTCATGAGAGTAGTATCCAGTTCCCCACAGAGAAAGAACAAGCCACCTCACAGAGAGCTTGTCATCAGAAGAAAAGAGTACTGTGTTCCCTGGTGGATGCAGTTGTAATTCTTTGGTGTTGAGAGATGAGGTAAGGCCAATGGCAAAGGAACATCTCTCAATGGCAAAATCAAAGAAGTAGGACCACTAGGAACCAAAAGAAAGGCCTCTGGACTAGGTGACATGACAGAGCTTGTTTTTTGTTTGTTTTGTTTTGTTTTTTGTGTGTGTGCTTTGACTTGTATCTTGGTGGCTGGCAGTCTTGGCATCAGCCGATCAGTCAGCAAAAGTATGCTGAGTAATGACTATGAGCCCAGGACACCCTTTGGCATTCTGGAGTACCAAGAGGATTGGGTAGAGCCCTGTCCTTGAGGGGCTACAACACTGCCCTTTCAGGTTCCCAAAGGAAAGCTAAAGGCACCTGCAGTGTGGAGAGGGCTGAGTTCCTGCTACCCACACAGGCAGGGAAATGGGACCAGAGCTCACAGAGGGATTTGAGATTTGTAGAGGTAAAGAGCTAAAACAGGGTCTGTCGGTCATATAGGAGTAAGCCCCAAAGTTGGGGCCTCAGTAACTCAGCAACAAGTTTTCAAGCATCTTTTGTGCACATGGCCCCAAATCAGACCCTCTGCTCTCACATAGACCTAACACTCTTTACCGACAAAAAAGTCCCCCAGCCCTGGATTTCTCTGTCCACCCACTGTCAAACCCTGTCTATCACCAACTGGATGCACCTTGTCCACTGCCCTTGCATGTTGATGAAACTCTGGGGCTATTCATCCACTCTTTGGGCAATTTCATCCCATTCTTCTTGGCAGCTGTAGCCTGTTCAATTCTGGCACACAATAAGTTCTCCATAAACTCTGGGTGACTGAAAGACTTAGAGCTCTCAGTTTAATGAAGTCAGATGCACCCCCACTTTACTGCAATGCAGGGCACAGCATAATAAGGCCACAAATGAAGGACACGTGTAAATGCTGTGTGAACCCAACAGAGTGAGAGATCAGTGCTTTGGAGGCTTCAAGAAGACTTTGTGCAGGAAGGAGCATGTGCTAGGTTCCCTGAAAGATCTCTAGGTTCTAAGGGTCAATACAACAGAGTGGATAGAAGAGGACAGTAGAAATCTAGGCAAGGAGAACAGTTTTAAGAAAGGCTTGGCAATGAGAGACCCTGTAACTAAATTGAAAAGGAATATGCTTCCTCAATGGTGGGATGCTGCCACAATGCCCCCATGCAGTTCACTGGAATGCTTCTTAGGGGCCTGGAAAAGGGCAACCCTGAGCAGGAAGAATACAGCTGGGCCCAGCCTGGTACACATGTAAAGCAGGTTGGGGAAGGTCAGTCAGCATCTCTCCATGGGGGAACCTTGAGCACCAAGCATGATGGTCAGAGATTGCAACAGCAGGGGAAGTTCTGGGAGGGCATGTTCCCAGATGTGGCACTGCCTCCCACGTGTGCTGTGATGGCCAGCAGTGAGGAGGCTGACTTTCCCGGAATGAGCTACACTTTAGCTTAGTTGCATTCCCCAGAAGCAGATCCTAAGAGGAGGATCCTACACACATGTGAACTATTAACGATGTGCTCAGGGAAGCCAAGGAGTCTGAGAGAGCTGGGGTGTGATATCACACCAACAGTGCTGCCTCCCATTAGCCCTGGGACAAAATCTCCCAGGCTCTTTCTGCTCTTTAGTGTTAAAGCAGCTCCAGTTGCCCAAGCATCCTCCAAGGAAGAGCCCCGGGTGCTGAAAGCACATTAGAGTGAGCATGTGGATGGTAGCTGGTAGAGAGAAACAATAAGAAGAAATCTGAAGAGTTCTAAGCCAAGCACCAAGATTATCTGGTACACACCTAAGAAGAAACTATATCTGTGTGGGTTTTCTCAGTAGCACAAAACACAAAACCTAACCACAGTTGTTTAAATAATGTGAGAATTTATTACTTTACATAAGAAGTCTGAAGTATAGGGACTTCAGGATTGCCCAAAGGTGTCATGAACAATTCAGGTTATATCAATTTTCCAAGCCAGTTGCCTTAGTCCTTAAAATTGTTGCCTCATGATCACAAAACAGCTACCATAGTCCTAGGGATCACATGCAGATTCAACAAGCAGAAATGGGAGTTCTCACCTTTCTGAGAGTACTCCAAGTAAATTTTTCCTCACACCTCAATGGCCAGGGTTATATTCCTGCTCATTAGTAAACCAATCAATTAGTAGCCACAAAAATGGAGTTACCATGATTATTAGCCTAGAGTCAGTCCTGGAGATTTGAAGGAGCCCAGTATCCCCCTTTGCACATTTAGGTCTGAGCTCCCTATACCTGAAAAAAAAAAGAGCCATAGGGTCAATTCACAAACAAGGAGGAGGGAATGGCCATTAATAGGATCTGCCTTAGAGGATCTACCTTAAGTTGAAGGAAAGCAACTGCTACATTGATGTTATAGGTGTTTGTGGACCTGGGATAGAGGGGAATTGTTTGTGGCCATCAGGCCTTCCTAGAGATCCTAAGATATCACCAGGTGTTTGGCCATTCTGCTTGTGCTAGCAGGCCCTCTCTGCTCCTGCCTTCAGTCTGGCCTCACAGTGAGTCTACAGTGGAGGACAGCCTCCAACAGGTGAAGCAATTTACCTTCTGCTCCACAGTAGATGCCAAAGCCAGAAGTTGTTCAGCTCAGGGTGCAATCCACCCTGCTTCTGTGTGTCTACAAAAGGTTATCAAGCACACATTCAATCCCATTATCCACTCCTGCACCCTGTGTTAAAACCTTTTTCAGAGTCAGGGGCTGGGGTGATGCTGGGACTTCCAGATATCCCTCTTCACTGACTGCTTATCTTATGTGCATATTGGGTATGTGGGCTTCTGTCACTGACCTTTTCACTGAAGATCATAAGAGGAAGGATGGAGGGGCAAGAAGACCTTCTGGTAGATTAGTCCTTGGAAACACAACACCTTCTGAAGTACTCCTGTCTGAAGACAGACTGACATAAGACAGGATACAGCTTCCTCAGTCTCTACCTTAGCTGGGGTTTCCAATTCATAGGACTGGATGGGCTCCCTGGCTCCCCGAAGCTCCAGTAGGACTCTGAGACCAGAGACACACAGAGTCAGGGTGGTGCTTGTGCATTAGGCTCTCTTCACAGGGAGTGAGAGCACTACATGATACTGCAGGGGGTTGGCATCCCTAATGTCTCATCATGGTGGCGCCTTCCTAAGGAGCTGTCTGCTCACAAGAAACTCCACTGTCACCAAATGGTGAGGGAAAGCCTTGTAGGAGCAGGGGTTAAGCAAGAGCTGGACTTGGCCCACTCAAGTTCCTCTTTACCCCTCTCCAAGAGCTCATTCCCATGCCCAATGGGAAAGGTAGGGAGAGTATAGCCTGGCTCCACTGTACACTGTGGCCTTGGGCTCTGGCCTCCCCAGTGAGACCCCCAACCCTCCTCTATGTGCCCACAGCCTCACAGACATCCCAGGCAGCTAAAAGCCGAGAATAAAAACTGAACTCTGTTTCCAGCACAGTGAGCCATGCACTGGTTCAGCCTGTCTCAGTGACCTGCTGGGTGGACTTATAGGGCTGCCAGGGCTGGAGGGAACCCTCGTCCAGCTCAAGTGCCAAGTCTTCATAAAGTTGTCATTAAAAAAAAAATTTTAATCCTGCTTTGTTAACTATCACATGAACTTATACTTAATGGCATTATAGTGAAAGGCAGAGGGTTCAGGGCAGGAAGACCTGTGCTGAATATACCCTGGGTAGTCCTTGTCATTCATTCAAGAATTAGTTCCCAGATCTAGAATCCTCAACCCACAGAGTCTTAGAGATCTGAGACTGTTAGAAGATAAGAAAATCAGGGGCAGAAAATACTGGACTTTTTAAGTCCCATACCAAAGTGAATGGCTTATCCATTCAAACCAGATGACTCCACAGTTATATTTTATGAGGATTGTTGTAGCTTACCTGAAGAATTTTTTTAAATGGTCTCTCTATTTCTCTCTCTCTCTCTCCCTCCCTCCCCAACCCACACCCACTCATCTATATCTTTGTTGCCAAATGCTGTGATCAAAAGCATAGCACTCTTCTTCAGGGATTATCATTTTCCAATGTGGATCCTACAAAAAAGCCAAGATCTACACAGGCAGGAAGCCTTTACAAAGTGGGAGAAGAGAGATCTTAGTAGCCCCTAGCGTCCACCTG
The DNA here is from genome assembly GCA_007922815.1 of Macrotus californicus. Classification (NCBI taxonomy): domain Eukaryota; kingdom Metazoa; phylum Chordata; class Mammalia; order Chiroptera; family Phyllostomidae; genus Macrotus; species Macrotus californicus. Next base: position 10,707 of record VMDR010017185.1, on the reverse strand, counting down.
CTGGAGGGATAGATTCCCTGGCTCACTCACAGAATCCTCTCAAAAAGGCAGGGCAGGAAATAAGGCCATTGGCAGCCACCTGCCCAGAATGGAAAGGGAGCACCAGAAAGTGCAATCAGCGCCTGGAGGTACAGAACACAGGAAGAGGTTCTCCGTTCACAGGCTGAGCTTTTCCCTGCACAAGAAAAGGAGGAGAAGAAAGAGTGAACCAGGGCCCCCTGTGGTGCAGCTGCTGCCACAATGGAGGCATTGAAGCTAGTGCTGGAAGAAGGAAGAGCATGGAGGAGGGGCTTCCAGGAGAGCCCACATGAGAAGGTTCAGTTTCTGAGGAGCTGTACAGATGGAATCTCACTCTTGGGGAAGGAGCCTCCTGACCTTTAAGTCTGCTCTCAATGCCAGGAAGTGGGGTAGGATGGACTGCAAATAGCCCCCCTGAGCTCATTCCTGCATCTCATTATCTGCCCTGCCCCCAAAAGCATCAAAGACATGTTGTTCTCAGATTCTCTATCCAGCTGCTTTCTCAATCTTTGGCTGAAACATGTGTTGTATGTAGTAGGCACAATGAAAGTAGAAAAGGGCCTGAATGGAGACCCCCTCATGCCCTGTACCCCTTCTATACTATTTCTTACCTCCCCAGATCCCTTCATAATCAGAGCCCCAGGTTTTCAATGCCTCTAGAAACTGGGGTCCTCTCCTCCACCCTGGAAGAAATGTCATAACCCCTGATGGTGCCTGGTCAATAGCTGGCTGGTGTTGTGAGGCCCCAGTGTGGCTCCCATGAGTTTGCACTGGGCTCTGCATCTAATTTTCTGTGTGTTTCATGTAAATCTCCTTGCTCTCAGACCTTCAGGTCTATGCTTTTTACACTGAGGAAGTTGGAATGGATGATCTCAGGACCAGCATTAGCTTTTGTTAGTTGATTATTAGCAGTTGGGTGGACAGATCCTCTGGCAGGGGCAGTTTTGTGTTTCTGATCTAAACATCCCTCAAGTCTATCCACTCTTTTTGTCTCCACTCTCACCACCTCAATCCCAGCTGCCAGCCTCCTTGCCTGGACTACTGAAATATTCTCCAGGACTCCCTTCCCACCCTCTTTTAATTCATTCACTTTAAAAAATGCAAACATGATTGTATCATTCACCCTCTAAAATCCCTTCAAAATTCTCCCATTACTTTTGAGTTGAAGGAGCAAATTCCTGTCCCATTGCCCAGAAGGCCTTGCATGGCCTAGTCATACCTGTCAGCCTTCTACTATCTTCTTCACATATCAATTATCTGTCTCCCATCAGAAAATAAAATTCCCAAGGTCAGGGCCATATCTGGCTTTGCTCTTCATTTCCAGCTTATAACTTTATCTAAAGCTCAATCAATAGTAGTAAGTGAACAAATAAGTGAATGAATGAGTACATGATCACAAAAAGCAGTTGTTTCTATGGGATATAAAGAGGAGAGTTCCCCAAGCCCAAAACATACACCACTAGTCTGATACCTTAAGTTCATCCCTCTCAACTCCCTTTCAACTCTACAGAGTCTTTGTTTCAAAAGATCCAATGTAGGTTTACAAGACATATGTGGACTACTCAGGCATCATGGTACAGTTTTCTTCACTGAGTAGTTGTAAATGAAAAGCACATTATAGTTGGGGCAAAGTTCCTGGGTGAGTCTATGTAGAATTAGGCAACGCCCTGCTCATTCCAATCACTGCAATGACCTTCACAGAAGTCTCCTGAGAAACCTTGGTATTGCATTTCATTCTGCCCTGAGATAACCAAATTATAAGGAATACAGATCCTTGGGAAAACACAGGCAAGGAAGTTGCTCAGGCCAGGAAGACCATCCACAGCACAGATATCCTGGAAGGATCAGTGATGCTTCTACATATACATGGTTGGGGTCTTCAAGAGGCCTCCTTCCCTGAGCCCAGAGCAGCTGTAGGCATTACCAGGGAGGCACAAGTGCTTCTGTGGCCCCATGGGACAGCAGTTCTGTGGCCAAAACTTCATAGTATATTGTCAGATTGCCCGAGGCTTTGGAAGCAGTGCCAGATTTAGCTCTGAATTGAGGAGATTCATCTGTTTGAGGATGAAGATTCGAAGTCAGAATCAGAAGAACTGAGCATGAGGGGAGAAGAGGAATAATGGGACCTGGAGAGTCAACAACATCTCCCTTGAGCACTTCCTATGTGGGAGGTGAAGGGGTGGATTTGTAATGAGGGAATCCCTCACTGACAGGAGGCCTAGAGAGACAGACAAAATATTCATGTCTGCTGCTTATCATGTTTTTGCTAAATATTTGCCCAAAAAATAAATTCATGAGTGAACAGATCTGGTCTCATCTTGAAGCCAACTCTTTGGTCTTGGGCAACCATTTTTCCTCTCTGTGCTCCATTTTCCTCATCTGTAAAATGGGCAATGCATTCTTTCCCTAGGACTGCTGTGGAGATTAAGTGAGCCTCACACATGGCTTGCACACAAGAGATTACCAAGAAATGTCCATTCTCCTCCAACCCCTTCCTTGCTTGGGCACAGTTTACCCATTTACAAACAGAGCCCATCAAAGTAGATGTTCTGCCCAGGCTCTTTTGATTCTGATGTTTCCATGCCTGTAAGAAAAACCCTGGGTCTGGCCAGGCTTGCCACTGGGTTGCGTGGACACAGAAGAGTTTTTATTCTGGACGACTCTTGATCACTCACTTTGACTTAGCTGGTTGGTGCATTGGGGATGAAAGAGAATAAAAAGAAAGGTCTTGAGGAATGCTGGGGAAGGGAAGCCAAGTGTCTGGACTGTTTGCCTCCAGGCTGCAGCAATGTAATAACTCTCCAAACATTCTCCTTTAACAGGAAGTGGAGTGTGAGTCACACTGCATTCCCCCGAGGGTTTTTTGCTAAGCAGGACTGCAAATTGTTCAGCAAATTACGCTGCATTCTGAATTCAGCATCAATTCAGAGCAAGCCTCCAGCAAAGGGCACCACAAGGACCATAGGAGGAAATGCTCCCTGCCATCCCCTCACTCCCTCACCCCACCTCTCAGTGGTCAGGAGAGTTAGCTGCAGGAAATCTTCAATTAAAAGGGCAAATGGTCCAGCATGGTTCAATTTACCAAGAACTGTCTCTTAGCAATAATTGGATCCCTAAAACAACCCTGCAAATCCAGCAGGACAAGATTGTACTATCATTGCTTTGCAGAGAAAGCTACTGGGTGTCAAAGAGGGCATACAGTTTGCATGGCTGCAAGAGTCGGCTGCAGGGAAGCTGAGGCAACCTAGTGCTCCCAGGTGATATGATCCTCACTCCTCACTTTACCACACTGCCTTCTGGGGACATTCTTAACTCTGCAGTTGAGGTTACAGATGGATTGTGGGAATTCTTCATGAGGTTTTTAAATAGCTATCACTGGTCTAAGTTGGTTTATAAACACCACTGGAAAAATTAAAGTTAGCTGAGCCATGGGGAAGTTGTAATTGCACTGACTCACATGTGTGCCAGGAGATGGCTGCAAATGAACCTTCCACAAGGTGCTGGTCAGCCCAGCAAGCAGACATGGGCATCTTCAGCCTTCAAAGAAGAGTAATGATAAAGAGAAATGTTATTTTTGTGTATTTATTTCCCATGATTTTTTGTTCACCAATCTTCCTTCAATCTCTCTTACGGATAGGAAAATCAGGAACAATGTAGCAGGAACACAAGAGAATAAAATACTTAACATTCAACTTTTTGAACTCCCAAACTAGACCTCAAACTCACGTTTTAGACAACAATGAGAAAAGCGCCCAGCATGGGAAACAAGGATAACTTTCTTCCCATAACAACAGATTAGGAGAGAAAAAAGGAGGACCTGGCCTGAGGGGAATGAGTGGACATCACACCTGGACTGGGAGAAATAAGGAACTTGAGGCCTGAGGGACACAAAGAGAGAAGGGGTAAACATTGAAAGAACCTTCCTCTAGCACCAGGAAGCCACTGACTGGATGGTTATCTTCTGAATGGCCCTGTACATCACATTTGTTGAAAAGCCAAAGAAGCTGTTGCTTCTACCACTGTTGAATGAGGTCCATTCAGTCCCAGCTGTGTGCATGCCACACATAGAAGCACTTGCAGAAATGATTTCTGCTAATCAAGAAGTCCCTGAGACAGAGGACCTCTGACATCCAGAGAGGCAGTGGAATACAATAGAAATCCTCCAGCCCCTGAAATCAGTGACTCTGGACAACAGCTATGTTCATTCCTGTCACTTTACAATATTATTTTATCAACTCAGCAGTAGAGTGGAAGTCACAATGGTTAGATCCCAGTGTGCTCATCTGTAAAACAAAATTCTGTGATCAGACTATGTCACATTCAGCTTGAGTTGTCCAGTAAATGGACAGTCCAAGGAAAACTGTTCTGTCCTGTGGGGAACCTGTTCATGCATGATACGGCCTGTGACTCAGCTCTGGTTCTGAACGCAGTCCAGATCACGTGTGGTGTACAGACTGTATCCGTGGATAGGTTTCCCGTGGGTAATCAGGCCTGCATTGTACCTAGGCCACTTTGAAACTTGCTCTTGCAAAAACTCCCTCACCTGGGATGGAAACTGCAGAAGTTTACTGTAACTTGTGCTAGACTTCCCAAGCACAAATGTAAACAGCCCAGCCTTCTCTCCTTTACCTTTGTAAATGACCTTTCTCTTTGAAGCTACTGGCGACTTTCTTTCTTTTATTATGGTAAACACCTAAAGTGAACCTATGCATAGTTAATGAGAATCACCTTGGATGTAATGTACCTAGAGTATCAATAAAAGTCTGTCAAGGCAGGAGTAAGGGCTTTTTTCTCTTTGAGAGATCAACCCCACATCCCTTTTCTCCACCAGATTTCTTTAGTCTATGTGAATTTGTTCGTCACTTGTCCGGGGATATAGGACAAGCATTCCACAACAACACATGATCCTGCTGGACGGGACCGCGACACTGTCCATAGCCTTTGGAGGGATCAGAAGCCTTGCTCATATCACAGAAACTCAAGTCCCAGTACCAGGTATTGGCTAGGTTTCAGGCAACAGGAGGAGTTAGTGAAAGTCTGACTGGCCTGGCCAACCTCTCTCTGAACTATTTTTTTTCTTGTGGCTGGGATGGGGAGAAGGTAATGGGTTGCTCTGTAACCTTTTGTTCATCTTCTCAGATGCCATTGGCAATATTCTGGAATAGTTATAAATTCATGCCAGATAGATCTTTCCTTGGAACAGAAATCCTGCTAATAAAAGATAGTAGAAGGCATGAACTACTCCTAAAAGGGAAAAAACTATCAGGATGCCTGTACATACACTGGACTGGGTTATCCCTGTACAAGGAAAAATAAAAGGAGCCCTGGAATTTGGGAGCCCAGGGCAGGAGATGCTGAGGGAGCAAAAGGATGGCAAGCTCTCCCCCATCTCACCTAGAAACCCCTGTGTGGTTGGACAGGTTGGCCCAACCTGCTCTTTCTTTCCATCTGTGGGACCCTTGAGAGGTCAGGACCCTACAGCCAGGATTGGAGTCCAGGATAGAGAGGAAAGAAGAAAGGGGGCCGATATTCTTCCTGATAGCTTCTGACATCTCACCTCTGAGCAGGCAGGCCCAGCTGACACAGAGATGGGAAGAAGATCAGGAAAAGGAACATCAAAAGAATGAGACTGGTGGTCACAGAGTCCTTCTTCTAAATCCTTGGGGCACCTGTCTTCTCAATAAAAAGAACAATACCTTACATTACTAGGGCACTCACTCTTTATCAGTGGTTTATACTATCCTAAGCGAGTGACAGGCACACTGCTGGGCACTGGGACAGAGACTTAAAGAACATAAAGTGAGCCAACATCTGTGGCCTGTGAGGGACATGCCAAGCCCAGTGAACCTTCTTCATGTGAGTTCCTCCGTTTAACCTTCAGAACACCACTGAAAATAAGTAGGTTTTCAGATGAAGAAACAAAGTCTCAGAGCCAGGAGTCCAGCCTAACACATTGACAATTCAGGAAAACACATTTGAGTTCCTTAAGAAGGAAGCTCTTTCAAGTCCTTTGTAAGTTTGAAAGTCTGTGATTCGGAATCTGTGAGTGTGTGTGTCTGAGACTGTAGATATGAACAGTAGTTTCCTGGTTACTAAATGCTAGTAAAGTCAGAAAACACAGAGCTTTCATTTCTAAATTTATTCCCTCAGAAGCAGCATTGCCTCCATTAAAATAATAAAGAATAAATGAATAAACAAAAAGAATTCATTTTGTCAGAAGATATGCGATGTGTTTGCATTTTTAGCTTCTAGACTTTGACATAATTAGAACTTGCCTTTTCCTGAGTTTGCCCAAACATGCACATGCATCCACACACCCACAGCACTAAGAGTACTTCTAGCCTACAGAACACCTCCCCACTTCTCAGTTTGTCTATCTTTTATGACTAATAAATGGTTTAAAGGCCCATAAAACCTGCAGATGGGCCTTTGAAGAGTGCTGAACAATCTCCCAGGTATCCTCCAGATGAACTTTAGAGCATGCAGATGAGGAAAAGTACAGATGCATCTGTGGAGGAATGTGGTACCAGACACATTTTCCAGAGTCAGACTGCCAGAGATTCAGCCATCCAATTAATCAGCTGTGTGACCTGAGGCACGTGCTGTACCCTCTCTGAGCCTTGGTTTCTTCATTTGTAGCTACAGATAGTAATAACAGCCCCTGCTTCCTAAAGTTGATGTGGGGACTAAATTTTATAGCAGAGCAGTGTTTAGAATAGCACCTTTCACATAGTGAGGAAGCCACTCCAGACCTTCCTCCTGCAGGCTCAGACCCACAGGACCTGGAAGCCCACCAGCAGCCACACTCCAGATGAGTCTGGTCCTTTTGTTGTCTTGGCCTTTAGTTTCTGTGTAGTTGGGCCTCTGTGTGCTGATTTCATTCTTTTAGTTTTCCAAGTGAAACTTACCTGTGAATCTTGCCCTTGGACATCTGATTGTCTGTCTCAGCCCCAACTCCACATACCCCCTGTTGAGGGGTCTGTTTCATTCCCACCCTTGTTCATGAGCTTTTTCCATGAGAAAGATCCTCTCAGAATTGCATTGCTCCCCCAGAGTAGGAGTGTAAACCCTGTTCAGAGGCTCCTATAGACCCATGCCACTCCTCAGATGAAGAAAGAAGTAAGCCCAGTTCAGGAACTAAACAAACTATACTATATGAACTCCACCAGACAGAGTTTCAGTAACAGCGGCCCCTAGAGAAAGGCAAATTCTTAATGGGCCAAAAGTGGGGGAAATTCCCATCCACTCCACATGCATCCTGCACATAGCCCATTGGAGTGCTGAGATGCACAATAATTTCATAAAGATATGAGAGCTGAATGGACACAGATGTATCTATGGAGGAGTGTGGTACCAAACACATTTTCCAGAACCAGACATCCAAATGTGCTCTGAGCCTCATCCTGGTGGTCCTGGTCACAGAGCCAATTAGCTCTGCATGTGTGGCTATCATTCCCAGTAACACCCTAAAGTTATTGCAACTTTTTAAAAAGATGAGCTTATTTCTGCTCTATTTTGAAAATCCTTTAGTCACTTTCAATATATAATATCAACAACCTCATTAGCAATAATAATAAAGCCACAAATCGTTGACACCTGCATACTAAAAATTTCAGTGTGTTACCTTATCTTTTGTTTTATGAAACACACTATGTAGAGGAGAAAACTGAGGCCTGGAGGTAAGCACGTAGCCAGTAATTGATAGAGACAGGACACAAACCAAGTTCCTTCTCAAAAATCTATTTTTCTGGATTGTCTATTGTAGTCAGCTTCTCCTTGTTTCTTCTCCACTGTCCTCTGCTTCTCAGGAATATGCCTGGAGCCACAGAGTCACTGTCCAACCTAAGCCCAGGTTAGATACAGTCCATGAGAGCTGGTACTGGGAGCTGGAGCATGGAAGAGGAGAAATAGCATGTTTCTCTGTTCTGCAGCTCTAGTCATTGGTGGTGCTCTCTCTGGCCTCCCAGTGTTTCTCCTAAGAATTACCCTCTGAATATTGCAAGCAGGTGGCATCTGTGGACAGTCAGTCTTCAGGTCTCCAGGTAACCTCCTGAGAACAACTGCTTTGGTACTCCAGGCTGTGGGGTCACTGGTGATGATTTCCTTTCTATTTCTATTCTGGAAGTCCTGAGAGAGTCTTCCTGACCCCCACTCCCCCAGCCTCTCCCATGGTTGAAAAAGACCCCAGATCTCCCTATTCAGTCTCTCTTTACTCAAAATTCTAGTGCAGTTCTTCATCCCAATGAAACTCTGAGCTAAGCCCCTCAGCTACAGCTCACAGGGACCTAGGCACTGCTTAATCACAAGGCTGTCTACTCTCCTTCCTGCACATGCTCTGTAGATGTCTTCTCTCACTAGGCTCCTCCCTGCTTCCTGAGAGGGGCCCTGCTAGCTTATAGCTCATTTCTTCAGGAAACCTTTTTTGACCCCAAGACCCTGTTCAGTCTTTTGTCTTCAGGCCCCCTGTACCCTGGACATTGATCTTCCTTCTTGATGTCAAGCTCTACAAACACAGTGATTATGTCTGTCTTGCACACTATTGTCCAGCACTGGGTCTATAAATATATTTTACACTGTTGAATAAATAAATGAAAAAATGGCCCTGGCTGGTGTGGCTCAGTGGATTGAGCGCCAGCCTGCGAACCAAAGAGTCACTGGTTCAGTTCCCAGTTGGGGCACATGCCTGGGTTGCAGGCCAGGTCCCCTGTAGGGGGTGCACAAGAAGAAACCGCACATTGATGTTTCTCTCCTTCTCTTTTTCCCTCCTTTCCCCTCTGTCTAAAAATAAATAAAATCTTTAAAAAAATAAATGAAAAAAATGTTGAAAAGCCTTGAAATCATGAATATATGCATCTAAAATTCATTACATTTTATTAGAAATGTTCACTGGCACTGACTCTGAGCTGAGTGGCCTCCATGGTATACAAAGGTAAGCTTGCCCATGTGTGGGAGCCTGGTAGTCTTCATGCAGCTGCATTCTGTTCAGATTTCTTGTGACTTCTGCCTTCCCTCATCCCTCTAGAGCCTGTGTTTGTGCCCAGAGGAAGAAGACTCTTCCAAAATGTCAGAAAGGATGCCTCTGCACTCAGTGAATGGATTATTTAGTTTCAGAATTTTCAACAACAGTAACTAATTTATATTAGTTCCTTGAGCCGCCTGCTTGAAGAATGGCATGTAACTATTTTCATATATTCTATTGATGACTAGGAAGGCAAATTTTTTAAAAGAATAAACAGAGTAGTTGTTCTACCTTGTCATCACCATGATTGTGGAGTCAGGCAAGCTGGAGAGGCTCTAGACTACCAAGCCTGATTGAAGCTGTGATCAGGTGTAAGTTTATGTAAGTCTGTAAGTGTGTTTTTAAACCCTATATAACTTTGTGTAAATTACACTAGATAGTGAAGAGAAATCAACTTTTCCTCATGGTGTGTCATCTGCAGTTAGCCTCACACAGCTGTCTCTCAGCTGCCCTTGACCAAGGTCTGCAACCTGCTGCCCTCAGGACAGTGTTGCTGGGGTTCCATGTCAGCCCATCATCCAAGAAGCAAAGTTGCGAGGCAACAAAGCTTGGAGTGGACATAAAAGCTGTGACAGGACAGGAGCCAAAAAAAAAAGAAACAAGTGAAAGAAGCCACTAGAAGAAATGCCACCAGATTTATCCAAACAATATTGGACCTTTGCTGCCCTCTAGCAGACATTGACCATACCGTAACCTCTGCCAGAAGCTAGGAGTGGGGAGCATACCCTGAGCTGGATTCCCCTCTCACAATGCCACTTCCTAGTGGATGACCTTGGGAAGTTATTTAAGAGAACCCTGCAGATGTTTTCTTATTTGTAAAGTGGGGATAATAATAATTCTGACCTGTAAAATTGTTGAGAGGTTTAAATGGCCAAGATGGAGTGACAAGGACCAGTTTTCACCTCCCACCTGAAAGAACCAGGGGGAAAAACTGACAGAATTTGAAATAACAAGTTTTCAAGATTCAAAAGACAGTGATTCAGAAAACAAATAATCCCTATAATCTTCCACACCATAGTCCAGACAGTCTCCAGGCCTCATCACAGAGAAGGACCCTGGCACAGCTCACAGAATCCATGAGTTGAGGAGACAAAGCCAAGAGTCCAAAGAAACCAAGGTAGATACAGAGGACCTGAAGGAACTGAGAGCTACACAGAGAGACAATTCCAGAAAACTGTGAAGTATGATCAGCCTATGCATATGGGGAACTACCAGAGCCCAGAAAGAATACCCTAACAGTATCATAGGAAAAAAATACCTGACTTCCACATAGGCCCAAAACACTGTCTCTTCCCCCAACCAGACTGAACACCTCACAAACCGTGAGGTATTAGGCAGAGTCTTTCTTCATAGTGGGGAATGATTACTTCTAGAGTAAATACAGCTCCAATTCCCCCTAAGAAAGTTTAAAGGCATGACCTGCAAGAATCAAACTGCTCCTAAGTAATTTAACTGTGGCCCAGACAAAGCTGAAAAATACATACAGGAAAATGAAAATGTCCGGCACACAACAAGAAAAAAGCAATAATGCATGCCACGCAATAAAAAAAAAATGACCCACATGTAAAGAGGCAGGGAAAATGACCCATAATGAGAAAAAAACAGTGAGTTGAGTATGAAAACACAACACATCAAAATAGGTGGGATGAGGATAAAGTGATGCTTGAATG
>VMDR010017184.1:0-20342 GCA_007922815.1 Macrotus californicus | reverse complement strand
TTTCTTTCTTCTGGTCCACACCATTGATTTGAGTCCCATTTTTCTTCCCATCACTGTTGGTTCCCTGTACATTTTTCTTCATTTCCCTTATTGTATCCTTTATTTGTTCATCTAATTTGCGACCAAATTCAACCAAGTCTGTGAGCATCCTGATTACCAGTGTTTTGAACTGTGCATCTGATAGGTTGGCTATCTCTTCATCGCTTAGTTGTATTTTTTGTGGAGCTTTGATCTGTTCTTTCATTTGGGCCATTTTTGTTGTCTTGGCACGCCTGTTACGTAGTAAGGGGCGTAGCCTTAGGTGTTCACCAGGGCAGGGCGGCCACGTCGCTGCATAGTGACGCTGTTTGTGGGGGAGGGGTCCGAGAGGGAACAATGGCGGCCGCTCCGCTCCCTGCCGGTTACCAGTCACTTTCCGCACTACCCACAGTCCAACGGGGCCCCTCTGGAGCTGGCTCCGGTGCTGATCCCCGGAGGGAGGGCTGTGCACGCTCCAGGACCCTTTGGGTCTCTCCAATGAGCTCTCCTGTGAGGCCGGGAGTTTCTCCCGCTGCCGCTGCCTCAATCCCCACAGGAGTTTTCAATCAGAGGCTTTGAGGCTTCACCTCTTCTCGCAGGAACTCTGGGTTGTGGGGTCTGTTTCATTCCCCAGCTGTTCCTCCCCGTTTATCCTCACGAGGGAGTGGGACGCCCGGGCCGCAGCCGCCACCTCTCCCGGCCAGCCGCGCCTTTCTCCGGTCCGCCAGCCGCCGCCCTGCCACGCGAGTCCTCTCCGCCCCTCCTGCCGGTCTGGATGTAAGTTTCTTAGTTTCTTGGTTGTCGGACTTCCGTACGGTTCAATTTTCTGTCAGTTCTGGTTGTTTTTTGTTTTAAAATTTGTTGTTGTCCTTCTTTTGGTTGTGCGAGGAGGCACAGTGTGTCTACCTACGCCTCCATCTTGGCCGGAAGTCCCTGTAGAATGTTTCTATGCCAGGGTGCCAACTAACATGAATCTGGTCCTAAATCTCTGGGGATGAGGCTTGCCTGTGAGACACTGGGGAATGTGGAGCAATTTGCTAAGACGGACCTTCTTCCTTAGCTTGAATCACTGTAATTTGTTGACATGCATGGAGTTCGCAGCTAGGATGTGGCAAAATACATATTGTATTCTACGTGCCACTGCTAGCGAAGTGTTGGTCTGACTCACTATGCAGGGTTAGGGGGCAGCACTGGTGCTGCAAGTGTTTAGTCTTCTTAGAGTGGTTTTGATCTTTGGAAGAAGGTGTTTTGGGAAAGGTGGACTAGCTTGGAGGGGGCCGGTGGTGGGTTTATAGTGGCCAATCAAAGGGAAGGTTTTCTAGCTTCAGCGGGCATGCCCAGGAAAATGGGTGCCAAGTGCCATTTCCGAGCTACCATCAGCATGAATTAGCCAGTGTCTACCCAAGGGCGGCTTATCGTGTCCTCCGAACACCTTGAGCAAGGCGGTTTTATCCCCATCTTTCGGAAGAGCACGCTGAGTCCTAGTGACACTAAGTGATTTTACCAAGGTCACAATTCAGGTTGCAGAGCCTGAATTTGGACCCACGTGAACCAGACTCCAAAGCTGGTACTGACAAAACCTACTAAACAACAGTGAAAGCACAGTAACCGTTTTTGGGGGTGTCTACCACGTGCCGTGCTCTGCAAATCGCACAGATCCTACCCTATAGGGTCTGTATCCCTAGCATGGAAGTAAGAAAAATTTCATCTCCCCCTGCCACACTTACACAATTAACACCTCTGGTCTAATTGTAGGTAACCCTCAACAATCTAATTATGGGGACTATTTAGAATGAAATTTGATTTAAGAATGTGATTCTACTTATCAGATAATGGAAAAAAATCAAGCCCACTCAACCTCTCAGAAAATCTCTAATTAGTGACAGGTGGGGAGAGCATTGTGGCACCTGTTTCTCAGAAGAAGTTAGGAGATAGGAGATAAAAATCAGTATAGTTAAAGTTGTCATTAACATGTTTTCTCATTATCACATTTTCCATACTGTTGGCCATGTTGGCATTTTAATTTCCCAAAGCCTCATGAACCTGTGTTACCTGGTAACATTTCCTCATGGGATATTGAAATCATCCTATACTGGAAAATAATGGTGAAGATGTTTCAGGATGTTACCTTTGGGGCAGACTTGACATATGTGGGTTTTGTTCAGATTAAAGTATCTGAAGTCCTGTATATGAACCTGCATCGTTTGTGATTTGGGACAGTCCTGAGCTTAGGCTCAAGGCTGGAATTAGATTGACTTGTGAAGGAGGTGATGTCTGGCTTGATCCATCTCCTCTTTTTTTCTTGTCTGTTCTCAATCATTAAATTGACCTGTCTGAACATCCTACTCTGATCTACTTCCTTGTGTCTCACCCCATGCTGCAAGCCTTATTATTCCTTTTTTTCATCCATCAAAATCTACCTCTCCTAAGTACCATTCTCTCAGTGCCTCTTCCAGCCTCCAGCTCACTCACTGGGTTTGGCAGCATACTATTGAGAAAAGAGAGAGGGTTTTGAAGTCTGGCATATCTGAGTTTGAACCCTGGTTCTACCACATACTAGCTACATGGCTATGAACAAGCTAACCTTTCTCTTAGAATGTCTAGCTTTCAAATGGAAATGATCAGCTCTACCTCAAGAGGGTGGTACCCACTTTTAGGGAGGGAACCTGTATAAAGCACTCAACCCATTTCTTGCCACACTGCAACACTCATAGTTTCTTTCCTTTCCTAAGATTCCTCTCCCTTGTAATGCGTACTCAATTCTTTCTTGTTTGTCACAAATAGGTTCAGAATAACAGTTCCTCATGGTTGTTTCCTCTGTCCTCAAGGAGATGAAACTGTCATGTTGGACTGGTTCTACATGTCAGTGACAGATAATGGTTGAGTGCAGGCAAGGGTGGGCTTTCTTAGATGATTAATGAGCATTTACCCAAAGCAAACAGAGGGATTGGGAATAGGACAGGACCTCAAAGGTATCCCACTCTCCCTTCCATGGCAACCTACAGGATGTTTCCTACCCTCTGCTTGGATGCTTTCCATGGCCGAGGGCTCATTTTGCCACCTTTCGGTTCTAGCACTTTTGGACAGCTGTCGTTGTTAGACGGTGCTTCGTTTCCTTGGGTTGACATCTGTCTTCCTAGAGCTGTCACTCATCTGTACTTTCCAGCCTTTGGAACCTATTGGAGGGGCTCTCCCCTTCTCACATGATTCACGAGGTCTTCTCTTCATTCTTTCCTCCAGATTTTAGGCATTGTTTTATTCTGCCTATGTCCCACTATTCCATTCCACCTCATTGGCAGTCACCCTTCCCTCCACCCTTGGTGACTGTGGTATAACTTGTGGAAGGGTAGGAGCATCAGCTTTGAAGTCAGACAAATTTGCCTCAAATTCCTGCTTGGGCACCTGCTGAGAACCTCAGTTTACCTCTCCATAACAGGAAGCAAGAATACTACTACTGCAAGGATACACAGCAAGCATAGTACTTCTATGCAGATGAGATGTTCTAATATATAGAAAACATGCCGTCTAGTGCCTGGCATGGAGAAGGTGTGTGATACCTGGCCACTGTGACTATTATTTACTAACTGCCAGGTAGGTAGTCACCATGTTTGGTTTTCTTAGAAAATCTTCCCAGTGACTGTTAGGGTTTTGATCAGCCTGGATTGGGAGTCTTTTCCTTCCCTTTTACCTGGAAAATGGCATTAAATAAGTGTTTCCCTTATTTTATTACAACCATATATTCCTTGAAGGATAGGATAAGCAAAATACTGCTCAATGGCCATTTTAAGTGGGTTCATTTGAGGCAGGTTTTAATCTAAAAACAATTTGGATCTTCTATGGCTTAACCATGTATATCCTAACAGGCCCTTTGGGAAATGCAATGGAATGTCCAGACGTCCATGGGCAGAATTCCAGAGCTTCTGAAAGATGAGTGTGTCCTGTGTCTGATGAACAAGGTATGAAGACACCAAATCCCCCTGACAAAGTCCAGCAATGCCTTGCCACTGACCAGCCTTTCTGGAAAGACTGGATGAGCTCACCCAGAAGAAAGAGGTGGGTGGGAGATTTCAGGAAAGATTCTTAGTTATCAGAAATCATTTGGTGGAAGCTCTAGGGCTTCCTGTTGATTCCCCCAGTTGTTCTCACAGCCCAAGATGCATGGTTTGGCCATGATGTCATCTGACATGGATAGAAACGCAGAGACCAGAAACTGTCAAGTAGATCCTGGATTATGATGGAGGTTTGTGGGGGGGAGGTATGTGCAATTTTAGGGCCACATGAGTGTGGAGTGAGTAATGTTTTCCAGGAGGGTATTAACATCTATCCCATCATCAATGGGGGAGGAAAGAACTGAACTCTAAAATATTCAAAAACAGTTATATATTCCCCCCGCAATGATCCTATCTTTTCAAGTTAAAATGTTGTATTTAGTAGTCTTATCTTTTGTCATGCTAGGAATGTATTTTCATATCACCCAGTTGAATGTAGATGACCCATTCAGTCATTCATTCAGTCACTCAGTTGGTCGTTCAGTCACTTGGTCTATGGTTCAGTCATTCTGTCTGTCATTCCATTGGTCCATTGGCTGTTCAGTCTTTCAGTCATTCAACAAATTACTATTGCGTATCTCTTTCTGTACCAAGAGCTCGGTTGGGTGTTGGGCATGCGGCAGTGAAAAAAGATTCACAGGATCTATTCTCCTTGGGAAGAGATTCTTAAACAAGCAATTACAACAAAAGGTGATAAATGGGAAGTGTTATGATAGGAAAAGCCTGGGCCCTGAGGAAAAAGTTTAGTTTGGCTGGAGATTACAGTTTTATTACCTAAAACATCAGATTCAAATGGCTTAAGTCCTGGGGTGTATAAATAAATAACTCCAAATACTCCTCCATTAGAAAGATTAAGAGCTAGCATTTGTGGGGCTCTTGCCATGTAGCCAGGCACGGAGCCAAGTCCTGTACAAATACGGTCACACTTAACCCTCCCAATAGTCTTCAGTTAGGGCCTCTAACTATCCCCATTTCACAGGCGATGAAGCTGAGGCTCCAAAAGGATAAGCCACTTCTCTGTAGTCTTGTAGAGTGAAGTGGCAGAGCCAGGAGTCGAACCCTGATCTGTCTTAATTCCAGAGCCCAGGGTAATGACCATGAATGCTTCCCCTCCCTCTCCCCCCGCCCTCCACAGGCCCTGGAACTGGAGAATCTATAACAAAAGGCATTGAGAAGTCAGGGCAGAGAGAGCCTCTGGACTTTTCTAGTGTATTCCCAAAGAGCCAAGAACCCTGTAGTGAGGTTTGCAGCGCATGGGAACAAGAGCGAGAACTTGGGGTAACCAGGTCAGAGAGTATCTTGGGCTGAGCTATGTTCCTGCATCCCAGAAGGCATGAGAAAGCTTTGCGGGAAGTCATTTGTAACAATACAAAGACCTTAGGCAATCCAACTGAGAAATGAACTAATCTTGTGCTCGCATGTGCGTTTTAAATGTAGCTAGAATAATATAAACCGAATTAGAAAGCCTAATGTCCACATGACATCTTTATTTGGTTGTAAAGCAATCCATTACACATACTCTCTTTCCTTTTCAATGATCAGAAAAATAAAGTGAGTCAGTGATTTTTGTAAAAATAGACCCAATATTTCAAAAGAAAATTGTTTTCTTAGAGAACATAGCCTTCTCTCTATTTTTTCTCACTCTGTATGTCTCTTCCTCTAATTCAGTAATATGTGTCCCTTGTCCAGATGTTAGATCACTTTGAGCTAATTTGGGAATCTTCATGCTTAATTTAGAAATGATTCATCTAAAAATTGAGTAGTACCTAAGTTTGGCCAGGGATGTGGATAGTTGCTAGTGGTGGTAATGATTCAGGCTTGCCCGTGAGTGATCCATCTTCTATCACTGGAGATGCCACTGAATTGCTACAGTGATTCAGTGTGAGCCGTACAACTGCGAGTACACTGGTGAGCTCCCTCAGCAGCTTCTCATGGTGTCTCTCACATGGTCTGAGGTGATTCTGTGCTCACGGGCACCGTGAGTTTATGCCACCTGTTCTCAATGAGGGCATGAGTCATGTTTCTGCGTGTCTCCCAGGCAATTCTACCTGGTATTCTGCAGTTACCACAGGATTTGTTCAGACATCATCTCCTATCCAAAAGGGATTCTTTTACCCACTATGTCATTACCAATAAAGATATCTCCTTTCTTTCCAGACTTAAGAATAGTGAGCCTCAGAATCCAATGAATTGACCTAAACTCGATATAACGACAATGGTACTGTTTTTTCTTTACAACAGGTAGTACCACTCTACTTGTGTAATGCTGCAGTTATTACCACCACCATCACCATCAGATTCATTCCTGCCACTGCCATCACCACCATCACTACCTCCACCATCACCACCCACCGCCACTGCCATCAACCATCAGTACTGCCACTACTACCATCTCTATGACTACCATCACCATTTACTATGACTACCACCACTGCTACCAACTCTACCACCACTGCCACCACCACCACCACCTCCACCACTATCACTACCACCACCACCACCACCACCTCCACCACTATCACTACCACCACCACCTCCACCATCACTGCCTCATCTCTTGCTACTAGCAGGTAGTATTTTGGAACACTTACAATGTTAGAGACACTGGTGAAGTTCTTTATATGTTGTATCTCAACTAATCCTTGTATCAATCACATATGGTAGATGCTATTTTGGTCCTTATTTTGCTCAGGAAGAAAAACCAAGGCTCAAATAAGCAAAGTAACTCACCTAGTGGCAGAGGCCTTATCTAAATCCAATTGATCTGACAGTATACTTTTAATAATGACATCAGGGTTTTCTGCCTTCATGATCTTTCCCACTGCCTCATAACATATAACCTCTGTGCTGTTATTTGTGTAACACTGGCTGCATGGTACTTGCCACGCTCATATGGGAGCAGACTAGGCATTTTCAGTGTGCAGTGCTTTTAACCTACTGATACTTTGACCACAATCTACATCATCCATCAGAGTAAACCCTACAAAGGAATACGGAAGTCCTGCATCGACATGGACTCAGACTGATGGATTTTAAGCTCCTGATCTCTTCTCTGGCAGATACTTTTCTTATCCATCTCCAAGCAAGAGAGGCATTCTAAATACTTTTTCTTTGCTACATGACTTTTCCCTACTATACTATGATTTTGTTTCCTCTAGTGAGGACCTTAATTCTTTCTAGGAATAGTCTGGGGGCATCTATATAATGTTTGTGCAAAATTTATTTTTCTGGGCTGAGCAACTCACCTTTAGCCAGGAAGACCTGGTGGTGTATTTGGTAGTTGAAAATTATCCCATGGTTTCAAATTTCAAGGGTCCTCCAGTACATGTTGACTCCTAGTATTGCCTGTAGGCTCTGGCAAGAGTGGCTCCTGTCCTGGTACCCCACTCTGCCCCTCTGGTCATCCATCCCTTTCAAGCCAGGCTTAGGTTCCCTGGACCCCAGGATGCCTTGCTCAAAGGGCCCTAATCTCACTACCAGAACAGAGTGGGCTTCTTCCCTAGAGCCATTCTCCTCCAAGGGTGTACCTTATCACAGTTACCCCTAGACCCTGGGAAGACGGAAACAAGTAGTTGTTTGGGGTGTGGATGGAGTTTGAGTATCTGCACCTATGTGAGCAAGACCCTTTAGGGGAAGGGAGCAGAGCTTGGAGTGGGAAGAGAATGTAGAGATAGACCAGAAGCCAGAGGGGAGTCCCAGAGTTCAGAACTCAAACCTGGCCTTCTAGGTTGTTTTGAAGACATTTGTCATGGTAGGAGGTGGGAACACAGTTTTATTTAGAAGTGTGTTAGCTTGATTTATAACATCTATACATTTAGATATATACTTCAGAGATCTCTACTTCTACCCTTTCACTCTTGGTCCCTCAAGTGTTAGGGGTAGGCCTGTTGGCTACCAGTACAGTGACCAGTCATCCCAGTTTACCTGGAACGAAAGGATTTCTTGGGATGCAGGATTTAAAGTGCTAGTGGAGAGAGACCCAGGCAAATTGGACAAGGCGAGTGGATCACTCTAGACCAGGGGTGTCAAACTCACTTTCACAGGGGGCCACATCAGCCTCGTGATTGCCTTCAAATGGCTGGATGTAATTTCAACTCCTTAACAGTTAACGAATAGTTACATTTATATGATCTTAAAATTATTTCAGCCCTTTGAAAGCAACCGCAAAGCTGATGTGGCCCCCGGTGAAAATGAGTTTGACACCCCTGCTCTAGACCACCCACTATCTGTAATATAGTGACTGCTGTTGATTTAGATAACTATATAGAACTCAGACTTCTTTCTGAGGCAAGAAAGCACTTCTGTGTACATTTTCATCCTAATAGCACACTAGGAATTCCATTTAATGGTAGACCTGCTCTCAGAGTCAGGAGATAATTAAATGTCATTCAACTACAGGCAGGGCTCCTGTCTGCAGGGCAGGATGCAGCCATTAGCAGTGGCCTTTGTAAAATTCCCACTGAAACCAGCAATGAACATTCA
This sequence comes from Macrotus californicus, assembly GCA_007922815.1. NCBI lineage: Eukaryota > Metazoa > Chordata > Mammalia > Chiroptera > Phyllostomidae > Macrotus > Macrotus californicus. The sequence continues at coordinate 11,793 of VMDR010017184.1, read as the reverse complement.
TTGACTGCTAGGAGTCAAAATAGCTTTCTATATGGAGGACTGTCTTATTTTTCCAAGAACAAGAGGCTGGGGATGGTTCCCTGTGACATTTTCCTATCAATACCCAGTGCTAGATTGGCTGTTACTGTCTAAGCAACTCCTTCCCAGAGAGCCTTCAGGTAACTAAGAGCTGTGGGTATTTTGAGGTATTTGTCAACTGAAAAAAAGCTGGTATAAGCACCTTTAGCTAAACAACTTTCTAGGCAAAATTGAGAAGTGGTGAAGTTAATCTCTACCCATACAGCTGCTTCTATTTCTTCCACCATCTTGTTTTCTGAGTTCTTGGGAATATCACATGCATTCATTTGGCAAATGAGGTCCAAGAAAAAGGAACTGTCTGAGCAAAGTCCCTGTAGCAGAAACATACTTACTCAAAGATCTAAAAGCAGATTAGAGGCATGGGCTGCAAGACGAGGAAAGTGGAGCAAGATGGGGGTCTGAGAGGTGGTGAATGTCTAGGTAACATAGCACCTTGGGCTCCTCAGTCAAGGCTTTGGATTTTAGCCCTGGACAGTTTGTTGGAGCATCATCCCATAGCCAAAAGGTTACAAGTTTGATTCCTGGTCAGGGCACATACTTGGGTTGCAGGTTCAGCCCCCAGTTTGGGTGTGCAAGGAGGCAACCGATCTATGCTCTCTCTTGCATTGATGTTTCTCTCTCTCTCTGTCTCTCTCTCTCTCTCTCTAAAACAATGAAAAAATGTCCTTGGGTGAGGATAAAAAAATAAAAGACTGAATTTCATCAATGGCAATGGAAAGGCGGTGTAGCAGGCTAAATAATGAATCCCAAAGATATTCACATCCTAGTCCCTAGAATCTGTAAATGTTATTTGTTATGACAAAAACAGACTTTGCAGATGTGATTAAGTTAAGGATCTTGAGATGGGGGAAACTATCCTGGATTCTGTAGGTTGGCCCTAAGTGCCAGCACCATTATCCCTATAAAGAGGGAGACAGAGGGAGAGTTGACACAGAAGAGAAGGCAATGTGACCACAAAATTAGAGATTGGACTTACACGGCCACAAGCCAATGAATGCTGACAACCTCCAGAAGCTGGAAGAGGCGAAGGACAGGTTTCTTCTCTAGGGCCTCCAGAGAGCATGGTCCTGTGGACACAATGATTTCAACCCAGTGATCCTGATGTTGGACTTCTGGCCTCCAGAGATGTGAGACAATAAGGCTTTTAGACACCATGTTTGTAGTAATTTGTTACAGCCAAGGAAACTGATACAGGCAGTTGTTAGCTTTCAGGTAGAGTATAACATGATGTAAATTACATCGTTCAGTGACCACTTTGAGTGCCACATGGGGCAGAGATTGGAGATGGGAAGGAGTAGCAGCAGAGACCAGCTGGGAAGTTCTTGGCGGGCATGCAAATGAGACATGACACAACATGGAGGTGGAGGGAAGTGGAACACTTGAGATTTTCTTTGGGGGTAGAAGGAAAGACTTGCTGACAGATCGCCATTGGGAAAAGCAGGCTCTGAAAAGTCATCAACAACTTAGTAGTCTGAATGTCAGTGGGCTTTTTCTTCCTAGAAAAACTTGTAATTTTAAAAAGAAGCAAATTAAAACCACAATGAAACACCATTTCACACTGGTGAGAATGGCCATCATAAGCAAAGCAACAAACAACAAGTGTTGGAAGGATGTGGAGAAAAGGGAACCCTACTACACTGTTGGTGGGAATGCAGACTGGTGCAGCCACTGTGGAAAGCTGTATGGAATTTCCTCAGAAATCTAAAAATGGAACTGCCTTTTGACCTGGCAATTTCACTGCTGGGATTATACCCTAAGAGCCCTGAAACACCGATTCAAAAGAACCTATGCACCCCAATGTTCATAGCAGCATAATTTACAATAGCCAAGTGTTGGGAGCAACCTAAGTGCCCATCAATAAATGAGTGGATCAAAAAAACCTGTGGTACATTTGCACACTGGCATACTACGCAGCAGAAAGAAAGAAGGAGCTCTTACCCTTCGTGATAGTATGGATGGAACTGGAGAGCATTATGCTAAGTGAAATAAGCCAGGTGGTGAAAGACAAATACCACATGATCTCACCTATAAGTGGAACCTAATCAACAAAACAAACAAGCAAGCAAAATACAACCAGAGACATTAAAATAAAGAACAAACTGACAAGTAACCAGAGGGGAGGGGGGAGAGGGATAATGGGGGAAAATAGGGGAAGGTCCATCAAGGAACAGGTATGAAGGACACTGGGACAAAGCCAAAGGAGGGTAGGTTAGAGGGTGGGAGGCAGGGATGGGTAGGATGGGGGGTGTGATGGGGTGAAAATAGAGACTACTGTACTTGAACAACAATAAAAAAGAAGAAGAAGCATGGAAATAGCCCACAGGTGGGATTTTAGGCTCTGTAATACCCCAAATTGGAGAAAGGTATTTCGTAGGTTATGGGCTTGTGATTTTTCTATAATCCATCTACTTCACTGTCCACCTGCTCTGTTTATAATCTGCCAGACATCCTTTTTTAGAGCTAGGTAGGCTACAAATCTACTGATGGTATTTTTCCATGTTGTCTCAAAGGGAATTTTTGTGACACTCCTGGGTCAGGGAGGCATCTGAAAGATGTGGTTTGAATGCCACCAAATTGATGTCCTTATGACATTTCACAGGTTTCTCATACTGGTTCTTAAAATTCAGCAAGTATCCAGTTCACTTGGGGAGCTTAATATGTCATTCAGAATCGAGAAATGTAGCTCCTGGGATTCTGATCCTAGGTTGGGGCTTGCTTGGGGATGGCATTTCTCTGACTTTAAACAATCCAATTCAGCTGGTTGGGGTGGAACCTGAGATTCTGCATTTCTGACAAGACTCTGGGTGATGTTACTGCTGCTGATGTCTGGACAATACTCGGTGTAGCAAAGCTCATAGGGTTCATTTTCAGAGCGTTCAGCCCTCATGTGCCAAGGATGAGCCTGACTCCAGTTTGGGTGCGGTACTACATGTGTCAGAAACAAAGGTAGCTCCAGCTTTCCAGCCAGCCCTTCTGTGTGATGGCCCAGCTGGGTCTCGAGTAGCAGATCCTTTCCTCTCTAAACCAAGGACACTCTACATTCTCTCCTGCTGAGCTCATGAAGGCCTCCTTGCCAGAGGAGCCAGCTTATAGGGGCCAGCTTCCCAGACTGGGTTATGAGGCTGGGGTTGGCCAGGATTGACCCTTCCGGAAGTACCATGGGCCAGCTGACTTCCTCAGCCTAGCGGTTTCTGTCTTGCCTTGGGGCCCCATGAGGGTTGGCACACCACAGTCAACATGCTGTTTCTAACACAGTCCTGGCCATGCTTCCTCTCCCATGTTAAACCTTGCCCTGGCCCTGGTCAAGTTCATTGGCTTACCCACAAAGCTCACTTCCATCTCTAGCCTTTACAATCTACTACCCACTCACATGGAACCTCCACTCGTTCCTTGTTTCATATACTCACTTTCTCTTTTGTTCAGGCCTGAGGAGTCACAGTGTAATTTAGAAACCATCCTCAGATGATGGGGAAGGATGCATTGGAGACAAGAGGAGCAGGGCTGGGGCCTAAAGACAGGCAGTGCAATAGAGGTGTTAAGAGTGCAGGCTTTAGCACAAGTCCCAGCTTGCTCACACCTCAGCTGTGTGACCTTGGACACACATTGGGGCTTCAGTTTTCTCATCTATTAAATGGAAAACATACAATCTTTTTCTCAGGCTGTGAAAGGCTTCAATGAGTGAAGGCACTTAATAGGTTTAATTTTGCACCAGGCTCACACTGAGGGTGGAGATCAGGAGTTCAGATCAGCTGCTGTGGGCCAGCACCCTGTTTTCTTCCAACCTCCCCATCTTGTCCCTTCTCCCCTTGCTTTTACTCTCAGGATCTGGGCCTGCACAGGGGTACCATTCTTGGCATTTCCTCTAGGTGAAATCCCATGGGGGTGGGATGTATTGATTGTATCCCAGAGACTGTTTTTGATAACTGACCAATAGGAATGGTTTTGGGCTGTCCCTTTAGCTCCATTATCAGCAACACTTTAAAAGGAAATGAATGGAAATGCTCATTATTCCGGCCATTAGTCCAAACTTTGAGCAAACAGGAATCTCCAGGTCCAAACATTTCCCCTGTAAAGCCTTGTTTACCTTGGAGACCAATGTCAACACAATTAGGTCTCAATGTCAACAACATGGGAAGGTTTGAAGTCCAGAGCAGTGGAAGTTTTTTATTCATCTGGTGTTTGGGGCCACAGTTAACACCTTCCTTTCTAGTCTCAAAGAAGGGGTCATTTCAGGGTTGTTCCAAAAATGACAAAATCAGGAGCTGACATTAGATTCCAGGTATGGTTATGGCTAAAATTATGGGAGAGGGGGGACTACTTGAATCTGTGCAGAGAAGGTCCAAAAATGAGCATTTGCTGAGGCCCAGCCACCTCCACTAGCAGCCAGATGGGACATCATTTGTCCTTGGATCACCAACGGAAAAGAAATAGAAGTTTTGGCTGGGGTTCTTTCCTCCACATTCATCAACAAATGTTTCCCAAGTACTTAGTGTTGGCCACTCTTGCAGACACTGGTGGTGCAGCAGCAAAGCAAAATTTCTTGCCTCAGAGTTCCTTGCCTTCGTGGATACCACATTCCAGTTAGGGTATAGCTTTAAGTCCCATAAAACATCTGCTTGCCTGAGCCTGAATTCAGAGGCATCAAGGATTCTAAGTCCTGGGGTTTGGGGCCTAGGGGAGAAACTAAAGATCATCTAGTCTCTTGGTTCATTATCTTTATTAAGGTCACATGCTTCTTGGAGAATATTATAGGAGCTGTGACCCTGCACCTGAGTTATGCAAACTTCAGCCTTCAGTTTCACAGGGTTTCAGTTTCATCCTTCCTACCTCCCCATCTTCCTGCTATGGAGCTGGTTCTACTTTCTGGAGAACATTCCTCAGTGGCCTTGCTAAGTGGGGCTTACCACAAGGTAGGGATTTTTTTTTTTTTTTTCCAAAGAGATAGGGCACTCTCTGCTCCTGCAGGCAGCCCCTTCCATCCCGGAGCCCTGTAGACTACAGACTCAACTAATTTTTTTCCTACCCTGTTCCCTGCCTCTGAGCCTCACAACTGGGATCTGGCGTAAGTAGGTTTGTCCCCCTCTTCACTGGTGTTCTGATTTTTTTCTCGAAGGTGCAGAGAGAAGTGCTTACTCCTATTACCCTCGTGGGCTTAGGGTGGGGCTATTATGCACTTGGCTACTATTCTTTTCCCTGAAAGGGAAAGACTCCAGCAACACTTCTCCTAGTTTTCTCTATAAAGATGCTGTCCTAAGATGGGCCTCCTTAATCTCCTCCATCCTCTGTTTACCTTCTTATCTGAAAATATGACTGGATTTGCAAATTAGCCAAAGGAAACAGAGACGTGTTTTCAAGGCTGGCGACTTGCTTTTTGAGCCTGCCAGTATTTAGAAGGCTTAAATGACTTCTCTGTTCCTTGTGTTGTGTGGGAGGAAAAAGAAAACTCACCTACAGCCCATGGGAGAGCAGTGTCAACAGGGTGTCCCCACCCTGCTCCTGCTGAAAGCAGTTTTTCTTTTAACCCAAGGTCTAGGCTGGGTAATATCTTTGAAAAGGACGAGGCCAGAGACCCACTATGAGAGTTCCTTCTGAAGGGAAGGTGGTACAGATAAGTCACAGAACTTTAAAGAGGGTAGTTACTATTCAAAAAGGGTCAGTTAGAGATTTTTGGAAGTAACTAAGTCATACCTACTAGACAAGAGTTGTGTGATCTTTAAACCAGAGGCCCAGGGAGCCCTCATACATCTAATGCGGTGTTTGAAATCGTCACATTTGAAAAATTTTTTCAAGAGATTGTACTGATTCACAAAATCAGTAGGGCCCCCAGGCAGAGGGAAGAGGAGTGAGAGGACTCTTATTTTCTTTAGCTCCCTTCGAGCTAAAACATGTGGTTTTGAGCCTCATGTAACAACCACCACTGCAGATCTGACTGCTATTAGGACGCTATTATGAATCCTCACGACGTTCCTGCCGAGTGGAATCTTTGTCCATATTGTCACTGGTCCTCAGCTCCACAGAATTATGTTGATAATGACTCTGGGTTCATGACAGACACTAAAAATTACATATATTAACAAGGCAATGAACACTCACGACCTCGACTTTAAGACAAAAGCTCAGGCATTGACACTTACCTGTAAGAATGTGGCTCCCTCCTCTACCCCATCAGAGGTGACCAGTGTCCTGCAGCCCGTGTCCACCACCCTCTGGCTTTCCCCTCTACACAATTGTGTGTATCTACATACGTTCAAAAATACATATGTGTACATTTCATTTTAGTTTGTTTAAATAAAAGGCTACCATATTTTGCCTAATTTTAGGGACTTGGTTTTTCCATGTGCTACTTTGCTGAGATGTGGTGCACTTCTACCCACAGTGATGGCTGTAGAAAATCACCCTCCATACCACTCTACACAGTGTACTACATCTCACAGTTTATTCACTCAGTCTTCTACTCCGGAGCTTTTGGGTGGTTCCCTGACTCTTGTTCTTGTTTACAGGGTGGCCTTTGAACATTCTTGTGCATCTTGTTTTTCCAAAGTGGTGGCCCTGATTTATATGCTTACTGGCAACATATCAAAGAGCCCACAGATTATATCCAGTGCAGTGTTTGAAATTGTCCTACTTGAAAATTTTTTCCAAGTTAATAGATGTAAAAACGTGGTCTCTTATTTGATTTGCATTTCCTTGAGAACTAAGGATATTGAACATTAATTCATATATATATGAGTTATATATGAGTTATATATATGAATTATGTATATGAATTATATATATATATGAATTATATGTCTATTGGCCCTATGTTCCCTCTTTTGTGAATTGTCTGTTTATTTTGCCTACTTTTCCTGTTGCACTGGTTGTATTTTACTTACTGATTTTTTAAAGGGCTTTCATATGTTCTTGTTACTAATTTAAATGAAAGAATTAATATCTGCATTTTATCAATGGAGAAACTGAGTGTCCTACTTGTTCAAGATCAAGTAGCTATCCACGTAGGGCCTGATTGACTCAGTGTATTTCCAGGACACAGGACCATGCTATCTTCCTGCTGAAAGGTCTGAGGACCTGGACTGTGAGTCTGTTTCTTGCCCCTGCTGTATTACCAGCAGGCTGAGGGCATTGGATTTGTCCCATTTGTCTCGGGGCATCCGTTTCCTCATCTCTGCAATGATAGCTTTTCTTCCAGCAAAGCTCTGTGGACCTATGTCTAATTTTTCGAGTTTTACTGCTTTTAAGTACTAATATGGCTGCAGCTTTGAGGAAGGAATGTCCCCTGCTGATGCCCACTTCATCTTGTCCCGTCCACAGTGAAGTGTGCATGGTCTTGGAAAATTGTCTGGATGGGTTAACTCATCCTAGGTCACGTACTAGTGAATGTTTGAGCCAGGGTTGGAGTCCAGGCTGAATGGCCCCATAGTACCATTACAAAGTGAGTAAAGCCAAATTCCTGTCCTTGGAGAGTTCATGTGTCCTGGGGCAGACAAACATTTCAGTGCAGTGCGACTGAAAGCATCTGGGTGAAGTCATATTGAGTGTTGATGATGTTTACTTCTGGAGAAAGACCCTGGGTTGAAAGGGAGAATTTGTCTCACTTTTTATCTTAAATTTATCTTACTTTATCCTTCATGTTTTACTAGGATACTTTTACACTGATTATCTCATACTTTGGTAGTAAAAAGACCGCCACATGTCAGATGTAAAACATGGAGATATGACAGAGATAACAGAGTTGTGGGCTGGTGCTGTGCAAGCCCCGAAGAGGCAGCATCGAACTCCAGAGGAGGTGATGGAGGGTTTTGCAGGATGAGTAGGAGTGTGCTGGGTGGAGATGAGCAGAGATTATCCCAGTAAGAAGGACCACTTGGGTAGATGCAAGTATAGTTGCCCTCAAAGTAAAAAAAGCTGTTGGCCCAGGGTGTGGGACATAGGGGGTGCTTGGCTAATATTAGATTTCCAGACCAGCACTAGGGGATGGCTCTTTGTATGTCTTTCCTGAATTCTACTCACTAATATCATATTCATACTATATTAATTAAGACTTTTTGGTAGCCATGGGTGGAGAACAATACAAGTTTCTCACACTACAATTCCAGCCATGCAGGCAAAGTGAGGTTACTCCTGCTCATTTGGCCAAAAGGGCTCAAATAGTTAGGAGTCAGTTCCCACACCTGTCTCTCAGCTTGTTCCTCAGGCAAGGTTCCCCTGACAGTCTCCCTCCCATCATCCCTGCCTGCAGCCGCAGGCTTAGGCAGGAGAGGAGGGCTGCTCTTCCTGGTGCTTCCCTTGGAAGCCTCAGGCTCCCTCTGAGTGACTTGGATGAGACTGAGAGCTGGTTCTGAACCAGTCCCTGTGGCCAGCCAGTGAAATATTGTCAATGGGTGAGAACTGGGTATATCAGGTGCCCTTGGCCGTGGGAATGGAACTCTCCTCTCCCAATCCCCCTGAACACAAATGGGAGATGATAGTTCCACCAGGAAAATTAGGGTGATGCTCTCAGAAGAGAGAATACACGGTAGGCAGGTAAACCAAACCAAACAGAAAAATGAAGTCTTTAGAAACAAAAAAATGATTTTATTAATTATCATATGAGTTTAGGTAGGGAGCCCCTGATATGTCCATGTGGAAACTCCTGTGTTGTTTTTCTCTGAGCTCATGGAGATTTTGGATTAACTAGGGAAAACTATCATAGAACATGGCTCTTTCTGTTTCTTCCAATTTATCTCCCATCTCTATTTTTGGATATTTTCAGGCTAGGGAAATGTGACCCTTTGGAATACATTTTTAATCATGTTTCTCATCCAAGAAGTGACTTACTTTTATAGACACTCATTCAGATCCACTGTTGTCATTGTTTTCATTTTTGGCATTTCCAAAGGTGAGCTCCAGAGGCTGGGTCAAGGCAACTGCATGAGGGAGTAGAATTCATTCCCAAAGAATTTTTGAGGCTTCAAGATTGCCATAGACACAAACATTAGCAAGGTCACATGTCTCTAAGAAGTCTGGAGTGTCTATTGGGGCTTCGAGAAAGCGATGTTCTTCAGAGAGTTCTTTTCCAGACTGGTCACCACTTCTTAACTAGCACAATTGGTCCATAATGTGTAGATACCCACAACCTAAGGAATGGAACCTGATTAGGGATTCAGACTTGTGTTCAAATCCTGGCTCTACCACATATTAGCTGTGTGATCTTAGGCAAGTTATTTAACCTCTCTGAGCTTTACTTTTTCCATTTGTAAAATGAGAATAACACCAGTGTGGAGAAGACTAGAAGTGACAATGACTGTAATTTTTAGCTCAGGGAGAGAGCAGACACAGTCTTTGTCCTCAATGAGTTAACATTTAATAAAATAGACAGGCCTCTGTAGTAACATTATAGAAAGAATGCAAACATTGGCTTTTGGCTGTCTGACTCCAAATGTGGCTCTCCACGAACAACTGTGTGGACTTACTATTCTTTTCTGTAAAATGGGGATCAACATACCACCTTGCAGAGATAGGAGGTGAATATATGTAAACCCCTCGGCACAATGCCTGTCACAAAACAAATGCTCAGCCTATGGTTCTTCTTTTACCTCCTTTTCTTTTTGAGAAGATGGGGTAAGCCCATATCCCTGTGCTGCGAATGGGGTGGCTGATTTTGGTATGGCACAAACCAGCTGAGCTCACTGGGGTTAAGAAGAGAAGGTATTTCACAAGATATTTCAGATACTGTCATTGGGGTACTGAAAGCTGCAAAATCCCCACCACTAAGCACCCAGAAAATGCTTATTAAATTATTTCCTCTTTGAATAGAATTTGACTTGTAGGGCAGTGCCTCTGCCACGCTCATAGCAAGCATCATTTGCTACAAAAGGAAGCCATGTGCTGAAGACAAGGGGGTGCCTCATCTTTCCCTGCATGGCCAGGTTGTACCGTGGTGGTTAGCACAAGCCTCCCTGACATCTAAGTTCCAGGCAGCTCTGAGTGTGAAGCCCATGTGTATTGTACTGCTGTGACCCATGCTGAGAGGGCTTCAGCAACAACTCATTGCAATATAGGAATCTGGATGGGAGCAATTTGCTCAATGCAAACAGTCCCCAGCCACCTCCCACCAAGGGGATGCTGCTCTCACCCTGCTGCAGCTCAGGCTGGCAAAATAAGAGTGATGACACGGCAGCATGACCAGAAGTGGGAGTAAATGAAGATGGGTTTGCCTGGAGCGGAGACACCTACAAATTCCCTTTGGGGGCCGTCGCTGTGGGAGATAGCGAGGATATAACATGACACTTATCGCCGGTCACTTTTTTCTCATCCTAACATTTTGTCCCTTTCTGTCCAAATCTGTTATTGACTCTCCTTCTTGTTTTCCACTAGGTCCTCTGTGTCCTTTTCATTGTTTGACTGAATAGTGTCTCGTGGGATAGACCTAGTTGGCATGAGAGAAGCGGAGAGCTCCCTGTGTCCCAAACCGATCCCACTTAAATATATTCCTCATTGTCTCCTTGCAACAGCCTGAAAATCTACTCTGCCATAGACACTGGGATTTCAGGAGTCCTGGGGAAATAGATTGCTCAGCAGACTAGCACCCAAATCCACAGGTGCCTAAGGTGCTGGTCAGCTATTATGGGGCAACAAATCAACCTGGGATCTTGTGCTGTACAATTTTGCTTATAGGTCTATGCACTGGGGTATGTGACGGCATGGGCTCCTCTGTACATATGTCCATTCTAGGTCAAGGCTGAAGGTGTGGTGGGTCCCCGGGGGAGCTCATCTCATGGGGATGGCAGATATGTCAGAGGGTAAGTTGGAATGCAGGAGCACAATTTAAGTCCCTGCTTGCATCACATCTGGTAACAACCTGGTGGCCAAAGCAAGTAACATGACCAAGCCCAAAGAAAAGGGGTGAGCGGACTTCTGGCCAAGATGGAGGCATAGGTAGACACACTGTGCCTCCTCGCACAACCAAAAGAAGGACAAAAACAAATTTTAAAACAAAAAACAACCAGAACTGACAGAAAATCGAACCGTATGGAAGTCCGACAACCAAGAAATTAAGAAACATACATCCAGACCGGTAGGAGGGGCGGAGAGGACTCGCGTGGTGGGGCGGTGGCTGGCGGATCTGGGAAAGGCGTGGCTGGCTGGGAGAAGTGGTGGCTGCGGACCGGGCGTCCCACTCCCTCATGAGGATAAACCGGGAGGAACAACTGGGGAGTGAGACAGACCCCGCAACCCAGAGTTCTAGCTCGGGGGGAAAAAAAAGCCTCAAAGCCTCTGATTGAAAACTCCTGTGGGGGTTGAGGCAGTGGCAGCGGGAAAAACTCTCAGCCTCACAGGGGATCTCATTGGAGAGACCCACAGGGTCCTGGAGCATACATAATAAGCCCTCCCACCGGAAATTGGCACCGGAACCAGCACCAGAGGGGCCCAATTTGACTGTGGTTGGCTCAGAGGGTCACTGAGGGCCGGCAGAGAGTGGAGCAACCGCCATTGTTCCCTCTCGGTCTCCTCCCCCACAAACAGCGTCACTATGCAGCGATGTGGCCGCCCTGCCCTGGTGAACACCTAAGGCTCCGCCCCTTATACATAACAGGCGCGCCAAGACAACAAAAATGGCCCAAATGAAAGAACAGATCAAAGCTCCAGAAAAAATACAACTAAGTGACCAAGAGATAGCCAACCTATCAGATGCACAGTTCAAAACACTGGTAATCAGGATGCTCACAGACTTGG
>VMDR010017183.1:0-20369 GCA_007922815.1 Macrotus californicus | reverse complement strand
TTTTGAACTGTGCATCTGATAGGTTGGCTATCTCTTCGTCGCTTAGTTGTATTTTTTCTGGAGCTTTGATCTGTTCTCTCATTTGGGCCATTTTTGTTGTCTTGGCGCGCCTGTTACGTAGTAAGGGGCGGAGCCTTAGGTGTTCACCAGGATGGGGCGGCCACGTCGCTGCGTTGTGACGCTGTTTGTGGGGGAGGGGACCGAGAGGGAACAATGGCGGCCGCTCCGCTCCCTGCCGGTTACCAGTCACTTTCCACACTACTCCAGTCCAACGAGGCCCCTCTGGTGCTGGCTCCGGTGCCGATCCCCGGTGGGAGGGCTGTGCACGCTCCAGGACCGTGTGGGTCTCTCCAACGAGCTCTCTCGTGAGGCCGGGAGTTTCTCCCGCTGCCGCCGCCTCAACCCCCACAGGAGTTTTCAATCAGAGGCTTTGAGGCTTCACCTCCCCGCGCAGGAACTCTGGGTTTCGGGGTCTGTCTCACTCCCCAGTTGTTCCTCCCCGTTTATCCTCACGAGGGAGTGGGACGCCCGGTCCGCAGCTGCCACCTCTCCCGGCCGTGCCTTTCCCGGATCCGCCAGCTGCCGCCCCGCCACGTGAGTCCTCTCCGTCCCTCCTACCGGTCTGGATGTATGTTTCTTAGTTTCTTGGTTGTCGGACTTCCATACGGTTCAATTTTCTGTCAGTTCTGGTTGTTTTTTGTTTTAAAATTTGTTGTTGTCCTTCTTTTGGTTGTGCAAGGAGGCACCGGGTGTCTACCTACGCCTCCATCTTGGCCGGAAGTAGGAAGGACTTTTTTTTGGTTCTTTATATCTCTCGAACCTTAGACTTCAATCCTAATTCCCTCTTAAAAGTCTGCCCTTCTTTGGAATCTGTACCATCAAAACCTGTTTGACTCATCCCTCTGACAACTCTTAGTTCCTGAACAAACATCTTCTCTCGGTCAAGCCCATCTCAGCCCCTTCACGTCTTTCTCTGTGCACCCGCTCTCTGAGCGATCTCATCATCCATTCCAGTGCCCCCAGACTTCGCTGTTCTTGTCCCCTGGACACATCCACTGAAATGTCTCAGAGACTGTTTACACCCAATGTGATCGAACTGAACTCCAGCTGAGCATGCTTCTCTTCCAGAATTGCTTTCATATCTCTGTAAATGGCACCATTGTTCCACGAGTTGTTTTATTCATAAGCCTGGAAACCATCTGGAAACCTTCTTCCTCAGCTCCTACCCTAATTTTTCCTCCTTAGTGGATGTTCATTCAACCCAGCTGCCCACCAGCTAATAGCCTTCCAATCCAACCACCTTTCCCTTCTCCCAAAACCACCATCATGTTTTGCCTGAGTTACTGTGACAGTCTCCCTAATTCTAGTCTTGCTCCTCACTAACTGATCACACTGCAACCCCTAGTGTGACTTTAAAAACCTCTTACTGTCTGTGCTCTGTCTGTGTTCTGTCTAAATATCCATCTTTAACTCATGCCACTCTTCTCCTGCTATTCAATAATTAGGCGATTTTGAGTTCTTCCTGCTTTGGGATTCTCCAAGTTTTCTATAGCTTTCCTCTGTACCTTTTTGCCTTTTATGGTCCCTAAGGCCCTTTCCTTCAGGACTCCTCCCTGGCCCCTGAAGGAAGTCAAATTAGGGTAGAGAAAGATATCTCCCCTCCTCACCTCCGTGTATTCCATCATTACTGTCAGCCCATTGATGGTCATTATTTCATTGTCTCGTCTTCTCTGCTGTGGTGTAAACTCAGAAAGAGGAAGAATAGTATTTAACCTGTTTCCCACAGTATCTCCCAGGACTAGACCAGTGCTAAATTCATGGAAATGGCTCAGTTTGTTTAATAATGAGTAAGTGAATGTCCTAAAAGCCATTTGCCCATAGAACAATGGTTTTTGGTCTAAGTCATCCTGCTACTAAAATAAAATGATAGAAATATTTTCTCATTTTTAAGAAAACAGAATGGGATTATCATAAATTCAAACAAACATGCCATAAGCCTCTCATAGCTGCTGCCAGCCATGTGTAAAATGCTACGCTCTGCGAAGGCCCTGGAGGTCTGCAACAAGTCTGAGCATCCCAACTGCACTCATTGCTTCATTGCTCCACTCTGTCTTGAATATCTTCTCTTCCTGCTCAGACCCACCCCTGCCTCCAGCCCCCACATATAGTGGTGCATACTCCGCTCCACACAAAGATACCCGGGCAGCTGGGCCAGGAAGGGTGGACCAACAGCCTCAAGTGCTAGGTCTGGCACAAGCCTGCAGAGAACCGGAGGAAGGATGCCTTTCTGTAATTCGTGTACCTAGAGGGAGTACTTTTTTGTAGTTCACACAAAGCCTACCCAGAGTGCTAGCAGATGGCCATATGCCTCCCTGCCTCTAGTTTCTTGAACTCCCACTTCATAACTTGTTTTGTGGAAATAGCCCAAAACAGTTATCTCCAGACTAGTTCTTCTACCACAGTGTCTAAGGCAGATGGCCCCCAAATTGACCTCACTGTTTTGTGGTAGCTAGAGACATTCAGGTTTGGATGTTTGTTCTGTTTAAATTCCAACAGAATTTAAAATCAAGATGGATGTAGGAGGATTATGAAAAAAAGCACTGGATTTGGAGACCTGACTGAGGGAGAACATTCTGTGTTTGCTTGTTTTCAATGTGAGGGTTTTGTTTCGTTTTGTCATAAAGTTCCCTAAGTTTAGAAGAACTAATTTTAGGATTACCTCGAGACCTCTGGGCCTTGGATTACAAACTTTGATATGTTTTAGAATCTTGGGTAGGTGTGGCGTCCGGAAGAAGGTGAAAGAAGGTAGTTGGGGATGGTGATTTCGAAATTTTAATTCCTAGTCTGATCCCAGGCCAATTATATCAGTGCCTTAGGGGTTGGGAATCTCAATTCAGTCCCTACACACATAGGTCTTTGTGATGTTTAATTTCATCTGTCACTTTGTCTGGGACCTAGTACCCAGTGTTTAGTCAAACACTAGTCCAGGTGTAGTTGTGAAGGTAATATTTTTCCTTTTAGATGCAATTAAAATTTAAATCAGTGGACTTTGAGTAAAACAGATTATCTTCCATAATGTGATGAGTCTCATCCAATTAGTTGAAAGCCTTAAGAGAAGAGACTAAGGTCCCTCAAGGAAGAAGGAATTCTGGCTCCAGATTGCCTTCACATTCAAACTGCAACATCCGCTTCTCCCTGCTTCTCTACCCTTCTGGCCTGCCCTGAAGGTTTCAGACATATCAGCCCTACAATCGTGTGTGCCAATTCCTTAAAGTAAATCTGTCATATTCTCTCTCTCTCTCTCTGTGTATATATATATATATATACACACACACACACAATTCACTCTCTCTGTATATCTGTATTATGTATGTATATGTATATGTATATGTATATGTATATGTATATGTATATGTATATGTATATGTGTATATATGATGAGATCTGTCTGGATAAAGTCCAGCCATTGAACCATTGTTAATTTAGTGAGAACAGTTTATGTGACATCGATGTACGTGGCAGCCAAGGAGAGTGGACTGGAATGCACATGTGTGGACAACGACGACTTCACTGTACCAGTCAGTGGGAACAGTAGATGATGTTGAATGAGCATGTATGCTGTGTGCCCATCACATTCAAAATAACTGAGCAAATAGAGCAATGAACCTGTCAAATTTTGCATTAAGCTTGAACATTCCTCCATAGAAACTATTCAGATGATTCAGAAGGCTGTAGTTATTGGCAACTGGTGACTGGCAGCTTCATCACAAAATGTGCCTGCTCATGCATCACTTCTTGTGCAGAGATTTTTGGCAAAATATCAAATCACCCAGGTGACTCAGCACACCCAGAGTGAGATTTGGTGCCCTGCTACTTAGGGCTTTTCTCAAAACTAAAATCATCTTTGAAAGGGAAGAGATTTCAGACAGACAATGAGATTCAGGAAAATAAATTGGGGCAGCTGATGGTGATTGGGAGAACTGTGTGAGGTCCCAAGGTGCCTACTTGGAAGGGAACTGAGGCATCATCATCCTATGTACAATGTTTCTTGTATCTTCTTCGATAAGTGTCTCTATTTTTCATAGTACATGGCTGGATACCTTCTGGACAGACCCTGGATGAGATTCTATGTATGAAATACCATGCTGGTCCTGTTTCTCTGGAGAACCCTGAGTCTCCCATGACTTTTACTAGGACCCTGACCTCTCCAGCTGTCTGCTGTACCCATCTCTTTCATGAGAACTCATGAGTAGAGTAACTGTTTTTACAAAGTAACATTGCTAAATTTAATCAATAGAATCCTTTATATTTGAGCAAGGAGAGTAGTACACTTTACTTGACCAAATTATTTTCTTAATTGGCCTTGCTCTTGTAGTTAAATGTATCATGTTAATCTTGAACATTTTTAATAAGTGGATTTATATTAGACACCAAGTGTTAAAATTGTTTAAACTTGAAAGACCCAGTTTGCAATGAAATGAAACAGATTCTGGTGGATGTTACTGAGCTGCCAATAAGGATTAATTGAAACTCAAATGTTCTTTATTATTCGTTAATTATGTAATTGTTATTCATCCACCCTTCTTGATTTTTCATGTTAAATAATCATGCTCAAATTTCACCCTAGCCTTTCTGTTTAGTTAACCAATTAATTAAGAATGGGGATAGTCTGCATTTATTAGAATTTTAATGGGCGGATTGAGTCCCTGTAGCCCAAACATCTACATATGTTCAGTTTTTGAGCACAGCCTATCTTCTTTTAAGTGATTGTCATTCTTTAAAAAATATTATTTTTATCCTCACTGGAGGACATTTTTTTTCATTGGTTTTAGAGGGAAAGGACAGAGAGAAACATTGACATGAGAGAAAATCATTGAATGGTCACCTCCCAGAGGTGCCCAGACTGGGGGTCGAACCCGGTCTGGGCACCTTTCTTTTTCAAAAGGCTTGGAATCCAAAACCATCAACATTTAGTGAGTTGAACTGCATCAAATATTAAAAATTAGGACGTTGTCTCTGAGCCAAAGACAGATGCCTCTTTTAAAGAACCTCTGGAACATAGGCCACAAGGCCTTGCATATATTCAGATAACCACAGAAACTCACTATTGGAAAGAGGACTGACTCTGGTTCCTGACAAGGAGAAAAGCATTTTAATCAGTAGGGTAGGTAGATGGTTGCTAGTTATGCATCTAAAGTCCACCTTTCATTTGGGGAGATGGCAGAACCAGCTATGTAGTTCGCAGGGCCCAGTGCAAGTTGAGTGGCAGACATGCATATTGCATTTACTGTGTTGGCCAAAAAGTCCATTGTATTTTTTTTCCGTAAAGTAAAAGACACATCTTTCATTTTCACCTATAATTTTATTGATTTGGGTATTTTGAGTATGTCAGCTGTCTCCCACTATTGGTTTCTAGTGGGTAGAGGCCAGGGGTGCTGCTAAACACCTTCCAATGCATCAGACAGCCCCGCAGCAAAGAATGATTTGGCCAAAATGTCAGTAGTACCAAGGAACTTCACAAACCACTTTTTGACACATTCTGTCAATCACAGCAGCTTCTCCATACACTGCACAGATCTTTTTTTGCATTTCAGTTACATTTTTACCTCTCTTGAAATAATAAAGCATAGTATGCTAAAAGTATTGTGTGTTTTCTTCCATCTTCAATATTAAAATGGCTGCACAAAAATTCACCAATTCTGATACTTTTTAAAAAGTGCACACCGATATGACAGTTGTCACCATACAATCTAACAAAATTGTTTTGAATGGAGTTGGAGACGACTCAGCCCTAGTAGAGCCATCGTGCGGAAAACACGTAACAGACTTTTTGGCCAGCCTGGTATTTCCTCTGCTCCCAAGAGCACTGCATGGCCTCATCGGCCTTCTCTCACAAAACACAGTTTCAGAGATTAAATTATTAAGAATTGGAAAACAGGGACAACAGAGCATGAAACCAAGCATGGGTCCTTCTGAGTGCTGGCCCCCTGCAACTGCACGGGCCACACCCACGATGCCAGCCCCCGCCCGGCAAGGGTGGCCCTCTTCACCCCTAGATGTTGGAAGATTGCTTTGGTAGTAGACATTTTTTGTGCCAAGGTGGGTTTCTTTGAGAATAATCTTTTTAATTTAAATTCAAAGATGCCCTAAACATCATCTAGATAAACTTGCTCCACACTTTCAGGTGTTAGTAAGTTAACTCCGATCTCATGTGACTTTGGCTTCCCACAATGGGCCATATCCTATAAAGAGGAAAAGGTAAGCCTAGCAGTTTAGGGGCAGTGGCTAGAAGTGAAGCAGCAGAGTTTTGGATATTGGAATATGGGTTTTAGAATGAGACAAAGCTGCACTCAAATCAAACCTTTTTTTTTTTATTTTTAGTTGTGTTACCTTTAGCATGTTTGTGACTCTTTGTTGTCTTTCTGGAGAATAAAAATGGGGGAGGGATACTGACAGGCCCCCTACTGGGTTGTTTGTTGAGCAGGTCAGAACCAGCCTCACGTCCACATGTAATCCAGAGATCTTCACACAGCACTGAGTTCTCGAGGGTCTAGAAAGGTTGACCCCAACCCCCTTGCATCCCACCCCAGTTCAGAGCCCTTCTCACCATTGCCCTGAATGCTCAGAGACCTCAGGTTTTCATGGTCTGCTTTGGCTCTGAGATCCTCCTCGTGCTCAGTTACCTCCTTCAGGGAAAGCCTCATTTTCCCACAGCCCCGTCCCTGGCTGGCAAACCCAGACGCAGAATCAGATTTCACGTCTGCATTTTCACATGTACGTGGACAAAAAGTCACCAAGATGATTGTGTGTATTAATTAGCCAAACGTATAAAGGTGGGAAGGTGGGATATATTTGCACTGTAGAAGTATAAGCAATTGCTCTTGAAAATATTCTTCATTTTCATCAACTTGGGCTCCAATCGGCCTCCATCCCAGGAGGAAAGGAAAGCTGAAGCATCGTCCCCGTTTTCTGTTTACTTAAATTGGTAGTTTTCCTTAGTTTCCCACGGTCTTTCCAACCTGGACCCTTTTGCTACACCCAAGTGCCCTTTATGAGGTGTTTTCCTAAACAAAGGTTATTTTTCACAGTTAATGTGACAACAGCTTCCCCATCTGTCCACGTTTCGACTCTCACACGGTGCCTCTCTTTAGCAGGCTCTCACCTGGAATCCCCTTTCCTGGGCATCTGGGAGAACGTGTCAGTCCCCAGCCGAGCATTTGGTAAATCTTGGACTCATCTTGGAAAACCCCCTTAACTTCCTGGTACCTCAGCTTCCTCTTGCTCATGAGGGATAATTATAGTAATTAGTACCCACCCCGAAGTGTTAGAGTGCAGATTCAATGACTAGTACTTGTAACATACTTCTAAATGAGTGACGAAGAGCAGGAGTTCTTCATTGTTTTGTGAGCCATGCACCTTTTTGGCTGTCTGGTGAAGCCTCTAGATCTCTTTCCTCAGGGGAAAAGAAAATGTTTTGAAATTAAAAATAATCAAAATAATTCAAAGGAAATCCATCATATTTAAATACAATAATCACAATATTTTAAACTGTGATATAGTAACACATATTAACAAAAGCTAATGGCAGGTCTAGTGGTTACCATGATTTCAAAGAAGTGTTCAGCATAAATAATATCCCACGCCATCTTAGTGTCTGAAATGTGGTATGAAAATATCTGAGCTCTGTTGGTGACGGAATCGTAGGTACTGGTTATACTTCTGATTTGTTGTCTGTCTCTAGATACTTTAATGGAATGCTAAATTTCAGTAAGGCTAGAGCAACAATAAGATGTTTTTTTTTTTTTATCGACATTCCTAAGACCCCAGAATTTAAAAAACCAATGCTCCCTGTAGAAACAGCAGGACTTCCTTGGAGAGCTGGGGGCATTGCATCATCCCCTCTTTGAGTTTGCCCTGTCCTCCAGGTGCCCAAGCCCTGGCGTCCTCCTAAGGACGTGGAGTGAAAATTAGCCTTCCCCCTTTTTCTGCGTCCACTGGTTTTCTTCATGAAGCAAAATGCCCGCAGAGCAGAGAAGCTCTTGAACACCCTATACGCTCCAGCTATCAGCTGACAAACACTTCTGGGTTACATCAACGTCACAGGAAAACATGTAAAGACAAATGGAAACGTGCCACAATGTTCAACACCAGGACAAAGAGTGAAATCTCGAGAACATGACACTAGTTGTGTGCACATAACGGTGACGTGGGGTCTCACAAGCAAGAGCCCAGGCTTGAGTGTCAGACACATTTGGGTTGCAGTTCTGGCTCTGTCACTTCTAACTCTGCCTTGGGGCAGATGACTTCATGTCTTCAAGCCTGGGTCCCCACCTGCAAAACTGAGATAATAATAGTACCAACCACACAGGGTTTACTGTGAGGATTAAGTCAGGTAAGCCTTATAAAAAGATTTAGCACAGTATTTGATGCAGAATAAGTATTCTGTTAATGTCAGCTTTTAGAAGTAGCACCACTATGTCAATTCTCGTCTGCGCTGTTTGTCAGGCTGTGTGGGCACAGCAGCAGCTGTGTGTAGCCTGTCCCCCCTCCTCCCCGCAAAAACTTGCTGCTCAAGTTCAACCCTGACTTCACCAAAGGGATCAAATGCAGGCTAACGCTGCCTCAGGTGCTGTGATGTGAAAGGAGAGCTGGTGGGTGTCCCTTCCCTGAAGGCAGAGTGTCCTAGAGTGTGGAAGGAAGAGGTGACAGCCCATGGGGATACTGCAGTGGCTGGGCTGGGCAACTGACTCCCTCTTCGCTCTGCGTTAGACCTGTAAGATCCTGTCCCAGCTGTCTGCTTCGCAAACAGGATTCGGTCCACTGCCAGACGCCGAAATAAGATGCTCAGTAACTTCGCCCCAGCTGTTCACTTCAGTTAGCGCATGTCAATACAAGCGAGGTCTATTACGGTTCAGTGATTTTCCATCTCTTGTCAGTCAGCACAGCCTTTTCCTGATTCTCTCTCTCTCTCTCTCTCTGTCTCTCTTTCTCCCCCCACCCCCTCGGCACCCAGACTTCTTAAAGAATTCCTGAGCACTTTGCTCTGTTTCTGTTTCTGTTGTCCTGTTACCTTCTCTCCCATTTTCCTTTTTGAATGTTTTATGAAAAACTGGCCACATGTCTGTGAACATTGGCCATAAAATGAAAGGCACAAAACTTGGGAACAGAAAAATATACACATCCCTTCTCTTCACCCAGGAAAAGGGTCTTGAACCTAAAAATTAATCTCTGAGAAACAATTATTTTCTTTCCCAGCATTAATTAAGCTAATGAATCTACCAGCTTCTCAGCTAACAATTTGTAGTCCAAGACATATTCCAAAACAAACCCCTAGATAAGGAAAGATATTTGCAAAATAAGGCCCACACCTGCGGCCTGGGTGGTGTCAAGCAGCATCTGAGAGCCTTTGTCTTGTGTGAAACTTAGAGCCCACTTTGCACTGCCATGTGTGACTGCTAGGGTGGCAAGTGTCCACATGGCAGTGCCCCAAAGTCGCCAGAGGTCAGGAGAAGAAAATTCAGGACGCACAGGAAGCCAGTACAGTCCAGAGGCTCCCAGATTCCCATAAAGAGTCAGACGTTCATGCAGCATGATTATGTAGGTTTTGATTAGGCGTTGATTTTACTGTATCTCTCCCATCATCAGATTTCCCTCCTGTGCCCTCTTCCATCTCCCCCTCTCCCTCCCCTCCGCAGTCACCGCGCTGTTGTCGCTGTCTGTGAGTTCTCTTTTCTTTCTCTTCAGTCCATCCCTCCACATCACCCTCGCCCGGAGCTGTCAGCCTGCTCTCTATGAGTCAGTCTCTGCTTTCCTTGTCAGTTCAGTTTGTTCCCTTCATGACTTATATAGGTTGAAATTATTTGAGCCAGTTTAGAGTGGAAGGAACTGAAGCTTGAAGAAGTCATGATCTGTCCAAAGTCACCTGCTAAAATTGGAAGAGCCACATCAATTTCTTTACTATTACACCAAGAGAAACTAACAGTTCTGTTGGCTAATTGGATAGCCTGGATAGTTGTATAATTCATTTAAACCCATTCCTCAGAGCTCCTTTCTACAGCATTTTTTTTTTTCCGACAGAAGGCAGTCCCATCAGAACAGGGAAGCCTTGGAACTCGTCATCACTCAGCTACCTCCCAAACAGCCGAGCAGACATTGTGAATTTGGGCTTTTTCTTAGAGTACCTCTACCTAAGTCTTCCAGACAGCTCTTTTCTATCAGTTCAAATTGGTCCACGTGAAATAAATCTATTCACTGTTTCTAACTAGTTCAGTGTTCTTCCTACCACATACCATTGATACATCCAACTGTAAAGGGAAAAAACACCTTTAGAAAACTACTTCAAGCTCTACATACAATTCTCCTACCATTTAAAAAGAGCAAAGGCACGGAGGGACTCAGCCAACTGTCTAAACAAACCATCTTTCCTTTGGCCATGTGCTGGTGGCCATCATGTTCTTAGAATCTTAGCTATCAACTAGATGGCAATCTTCTCTCTTTCACATGGGACTTGGCCGCTCTGCCCATGACACCATGGGTCAGGTACAGTGGGGGCTGCACTAAATGACTGCTTAGTGAACACCTCTGTGCCAGGTACCCTTCTAGAGTTTGGGGTTACAGCAGGGAACAAGGTAAGACCTCAGTTCTCATAGAGCTTGCATTCCAGGAAAGCCAGACAGACAATAACCAAATAAAACATAATATACAAGATAACTTCAGTGACCGAAATGGGCTGTAGAATAAAATACTATCAGGTGTTTGTTACTGTTCCCAGAATACCCTTAGCTATTAGCAAGAAACGGTTTCGCCTGACAAACCCTTTAACTTCCCCTTATCCTTGAAGCAGGCTTAGTCTGAGCTAGAGCCACCTCAGCATGAGGACGATGTTCAAGGTCCTCTTCACGGACCACCTTTAGCTGCTGGCAAGAAATGGCTTCCCCGATGGACTCCTTAACATCTATACTGGAAGTATACTTAGAGTCATTAGCAAAAAAAAAAAAAATGAAGACACCAGGATGGATATGATAGAGTGTGTTTTAAGACCCCTCAGAGGAGGTATTTGAACTGAGACCTTCACAATGACAAGGGATCCTTATTTGCAGATGTTGGAGCAAAGCGTTCCAGCACACATGAGAACGTGGGCCCTGAGCAAGCTTGGCATGTTAGAGGACAAGGAAGAAGGCCACGTTGGTGGGAGCCGAGCAAGTATGGAGACAACTGTATAAGGTAAGGCCAAAGGCCGGCAGGGCCAGGTTATTTTAGTGCCTGGCAGGCTGTGGTCAAGAGCTTGTGTTTATTTTAGGTTTGTTTGTGTTTATTTTAAGTTTGTTTTAAAGTCATTGGAGGGCTTTCAGTAGAAGAGACCTGCAGTGATGTGCACAGCTAAGAAGGCAGCAGGAATAAAGCACAGTTGCTCCCCTCAAGGGGCTGATAAGCTACCTCACTAATTGTGACACGAGGCAGTAACTGAAGGATGAGTTTGCACGTGCTGAGGATGGACCCTCCTCAGGCTGCACCAGCCTCGGAGATCCAGCTGGCACACGGTGTTTCAATCTGCACCGCACTAGAGTCGAATACCCGGAATGGCACTAGAGGGTAAAATTAGCTGGAGTCTTTGAACTCAAGGGGAAGTAGTCATCATTTTTATTTTCTTTTTGAAATGCAATCACTAACTTTCCGGGAGTACAGTGAGATCTTTTCAGTCCCTTCAGGAGGGGCTGGTGTGGTACAAGCTCTGACATCCCATCTTTCATGTGTCTGATGTGTGGAAAAGGGGAAGCATATTCCCAAGGGTTTCATACTCAGCAATCCCTCCTCTTTTGTGCTTGCTGCTGGGGGCATTGGAAAAGGAACGTTTGAAAAGTTTTAATGTGGTTAATAAAAAGTAAAGATGTCCTTCATCCAACAGCTTATAAAGTCCTCAAGGGGCAGAGTTACTGAGGTCAGGATCTCTGAGTTCCTGCAGTTGCTCTATGACCTTGAGCAAACATTTTCACAGTGGAGGTTGGCCTTGGTTGCTCCTAGACTAAATGAGGGAATTGGCTTAGACAATCTCTAAACCTCCCAGCACCAGCTTTTATTTCCAGTGATCTGCTAACCCCTTTGCACATGGGTTAAAGTCTACCATGTTGACAGTGATCCTGTGTGTTGAGAAACAGTTAGAACAATTGAATTTGGAAACTTGAGATATCCTGGGCTTTACAAGAGGAACTATGCACTATCCTCAGCTGGGCTTTGGAATCCTCACGAGGGCTTGTTGTGGTCCTGTCCAGCAGGACCGCGCGTTGTTGTGGAAGGCTTGTCCCATATCCCCGGACAAGTGACGAACAAATTCACACAGACTAAAGAAATCCGATGGAGAAAAGGGATGAGTGGCCGATCTCTCAATGATCAAGAGAGGGTGCCGGCCTGGCTGCTCTCTCTGTGAGAGAGAGGGCCCCTGCCCCTCTCCTGGACAGGCTTTTATTGACACTCCAAGATGGTTCTCATTAACTATGCACAGGTTCGCTTTGGGTGGATACCTTTTACAGATAACAGAGGAAAGAATGTCGCCACTTGCTTCAAAGAGAAAGGTCATCTACAAATGTAAAGGAGAGAAGGCTGGGCTGTTTACATTCGTGCTTGGGAAGTCTAGCACAAGTCACAGTAAACTTCGGCAGTTTCCATCCCAGGTGAGGGAGTTTTTGCAAAAGCAAGTTTCAAAGCAGCCTAGGGACAATGCAGGCCTGATTACCCACGGGAAACCCATCCACGGATGTGATCTGCATATCACACGTGATCTGGACTGCATTCAGATCCAGAGCTGAGTCACAGAACACATCACGCACGAATAGGTTCCCCACAAGGGCTGGCTGACAGTTCTTGCACCATGAATATTATCATTCGCTTGCTTTGAGTATTTGAATACTGATCAGTTTGTCAAGGATTGTAAGACCTGCTTCAGAGAACTCATGATGCATCTTAGAAGGTAAGGCATGAACAGATGAAAAGTTAAATAACACAGAGCAAAGTGAACATGTGATATGTCTCAGGGAGTTACATGATTAATTTTTAGATGAAAAAAGGATGGGGCAAAACAAGTGTAGGAACAACTAGACTCAGAACCGCTGAGGGATGAATTCACTGATTTATTCAGTTTGTTCAGCCACATAACAGATAGTTATTGCATGCTCACTTTATGCCAAGGGCTCTGCTAGCTGCTGAAGAGGAGGAGGTGAGCCCATGTGCACATGTTGCTGCGTATGTGGATCAATAATTGGAATCTTTGGGAGGGACTCACAGATTTCTCCTCTCTGCCATTCACCACCAGCATGATGTGCATCGATCAAACTGTGAACTTAGGATATCAGAATTTCCTGCACCTTCTCCCAGGATTTGCAGACTTAGAGAACTATCCCATTATTAGCTACCTTCCTACCTTTATCCAGTGTTCCCTGCAGCGATCACACACCCTCGATTCTAATGCCTCTGAGGGCAAAGTGCTCCTTACTTTCTGAGAGGTCCATTTCTATTAGTACATGGCCGTAGCAGTTACCCATGTTTTCTTCACATTGACACGGACTCTGTCTCTTCTCTTGGCCTGTTCATAGGAAAAGGGGTAGGTAGGCTCACCCCCCAAGGAAGACCTCGCAGACCTTCTCTGTTGAGACCAAAGAAACATTTTAAAGCCGTGCAAAACCAAGGAAGTAATAGTATTTTAAAGACAATAATTTGATTAAGCATTACTTTTCAACATACATAGTAAATAGGTGGGGTATAGACAAACTGTTTCAGGCTTCCTTAGCTCTGTTTGTTCATTTAGAGAAGACCACTACTTCATTCTTCATGTCTTACACAGCGGTGTGTTTAATTTAATACTCACATTAAAGCCAGATTTCCAAATTTGAAAGGTGACTTTGAGTTTCAGAAGCTACTTTCTGGGAGTTTGCCTTCGACCCAGCTTCCATTAATTAGCTCAATTGGACTGACTTTGGCAATCATAAAATGTGATTCTTTGTGCAGTGATTTTCCAGTGAGCCATGTTCGCTAGTGCTTAGTCACCTCTGGGGCCCTGAAATATATCTAAAAGCAAAGAAAATAATTTGCGCATTTTCAGGAATCCTTCATCTTGCACCACTTAGATTTCCATCTTGGAGTGACTTCTGTGACAGAGCACTCTTCCATCCATTAATCCAGTGTCTGTTAATGCAGCAGCAACCTGCTGTGCACCTGAGCTCCAGTGGCGAACAGTCCCCATTACTGCGAGGGCTGGACACCCTTCCACTAGGCTCAGGACCTAGGTTGGCTCTCATAGCTGCTATGTCCAGGTTGTAGGCATAGCTGCTTATCCAGGGGCTTGCACCATGTCCTCAGAATTAGGCTGCACTCTTTGTCTCTCAGTTCATCTTCCTCTGGATTCATTCCATACTCAGGCACGTTCCCCTCTGTGGAAGCGAGGTGATGACCAGCATCTCCAGGACTACCTTGTCCTCTCGGAAGTGCCAGAGGGGAGAACTTCTACCCCTAGATTCCACCAAATTCCTGTAACTGAGTTTCATTGACCTAGATTGGCCGTTAAGCCCAGTTCTGGGTCAGTTACAGGATATTCCAGTGGGGGTGAACCATGGTGCTTGGCCAAACCTGAGCCACAAGATTACCCTGGAGCAAGGGTGGGGGAAAGTGAGGAGCGGTCAGCCCCCTGAACCATGTAATCACTTGGACAGATAGTGAGAAGGAACAATTCTGGAAGAAAGTTGGGGAATGGATGCTTGGCAGGCAAAAACAGGAGAGGCTGTCTGTGGAACTCTTTTGCTAAAGTGGGATTGCATGATTTTGAGTTAGAGGCGGCGACATATAAATGAGCATTGTTAGTGGCAGAACAAAGGTCTTCTGACTTCTAGTCCAATTGATCTTCATAAACATTTCCCTTTATAAAGTCGGTCGTGTAATTTGTGGTGTTCACTGTAAAATGAAAATGTGAGGCACCGTGTTCAAAAATGTAAGGTGACCAGAGCAGAGCATCAAACCAGATGCATAGATCACACTCCCATGAAGCCGGCCCTGGTCAGCCAGTGCCATTGCTGGTGTGCAGTCCATAGTATTGGTCACAGTATAGGTGTGCAACAGATTAGAAGATAATGACCTCCCATTCCACTCAACTTTCAATCCTGCATGGAGATAGAAGTTGCACAGATACTGACAAATAGACAGTGGTTTAGGGAAATACGTAAAGCGGGCTCTCATGTCAACAGATGTGCTGCAAGTGTGAATGTTATCCTGGGCTGTATAAATAAGGGTATAAATTCCAGAAAGTGGGAGGAGATGGTCTCATTCCAGTCATGTTAGTTGGTTCTCATATCTAGAATTGGATCAGATTTTGGCTACCATCTCCCTTAAAGACATCTCTTAAGAGATGTGAAACCATTTGCCCATTATACCAGGATTTTGTTTCAGTTTCCACTGTTTTTGTGTGAGCACTTGTTATGGGTTATGCTATGTACCCCCCGACTTCCTGTGTTGAAGCCCTAATCCACAGTATGACTGTGTGTGCAGATAGGGCTTTTAAGAAGGTTATTAAGATTAAACGAGGTAATGAGGGTCATAAGGCCCCAATCTAATAGGACTGGTGTCCTTGTAAGAAGAGGACCCATGACACCAGGAGCAGGGACCCAGCAAAGGCCACCTGAACAGCAACTAGGCGGCTGGGGAAAACCAGACAACATCTGATAAATATCTGTAGTGGACAAGAGAAATGCTTACAGAAACTGGGCAACTTGGAGAAAAGATTTAGAAGAAGTATTAGAATTATCTGTGGAAAGAGGTGTGCTGTGGAAATCCCTACAGGGAAGATTTAAGACCAATAATTGGAAGTAATGGAAAAGTAGGCATTGCATCAACATAAGGAAGACTTTCAACAGCTAGATGTTATTATAATTCCCTCAAGGAGAATTACTATAATTATCACCAGCTTCCAGAGTTTAATAGCATCTCAGAGGGAGTCCAGTTGCAGGGAAAATACCAGTGAGGACAGGCCGACAAGAGAAAAGCTCCCAGTGTAAGGCTTTTTCAAAAAGGAAGTGGGCAAGGTTTGCTTCACCAGGATGGTTGCTGCATGGTGTTCTAGCGAGAGACTCCTTCCTGAAATTATGGGAGGAAAAAGGAAGGTTGTATATTTTTTAACAAAATAGTGGCTAAATCAATTTGCAAAGGAAATTATCAGAGCTAAAACAGTTTTAACTGTGGCTTAATGTAAACCAATTATAAAGCAATTTTTAAAAAGATTTTATTTATTTTTAGAGAGAAGGGAAGGAAGGGAGAGAGGGACAGAAACTTCAATGTGTGGTTGCCTCTTTTGCACCCCTCACCGGGGACCTAGCCCACAACCTAGGCACGTGCCCTGAGTGGGAATTGAACCGGCGACCCTTTGGTTCACAGGTTGGCACTCAATCCCCTGAGCCACACCAGCCAGGGCCAACTTTTTTAAAAAGTATATCTCAAGTACTTGTCAGAGTTTACCTGTTCCTTTGAGAACTCATTATACTGCATTGATGTGCATACATTTACCTACACATAAGCTATTGGGATAATTCCCTCAGGGTACTAAACTGTTAATCCCACATCTGAATTGCTATGTTATTAGAAGAAGTAGCATCAATTTATCTGGTGATGGCAAAGAGAGCAGAGGGTTCATTCCAGAAGGGAAATCAGTGTATCTTTCTAGAATTTGCTTCAACTATTAATGAGATTAAAATATCACACTACTCACTAGTGATGAGTGAAGGAAACAATTAGCCACAAGAGCATGGAGCATAGCAGATCATTTGAGGTGAGGCCAGGATTTAGCTACAAGTCACTTAAGATTAATTTCGTTGTTGCTGAAAAAGCACAACTAATCAGCTTTCTGCTTTTTTCTAACACTGTCCAATTCCCTAGGGCACTGCTAGCCAATAGATATAATGTGAACCACATATGTAATTTTCATTTTTAGTAGTCATATTAAAAAAATAAAAAGAAACAGATAAAATTAATTTTGACAATATATTTTATTTAACCCAAAATATCCAAAGCATTATCATTTCAATATGTAACTGAAAATATAAATGAGATTTTTTTTTGCTGAGTCTCAGAAATGCTGGGTGTATTTTTACACTCACAGCACGTCTCATCTGAGCCCAGCCTCCTTTCAAGTGCTCCACAGCCCCTGGCGGCTCATGGCTACTGCACTGGACAGTGCACAGCGGGAGCCGTGGGTTCCAAGCTTGTTTTGGGCACATGCTTATGAAGAAAAAGTGGGCTCTGGCCTGGTTGCTTAGTTGGTTGGAGCACCGTCCTGTACACCAAAAGGTTGTGGGTTCAACTCCCAGTCAGGGCACACAGCTAGGTTGCAGGGTTGATTCCCCAGTCAAAGCACTTATGGGAGACAATCAATTGATGTTTCTCTCTCTCTCCCGTTTCCTTTCTCTCTCTAACGTCAATAAACATATCCTCCGGTGAGGATTTAAAAAAGAGAGAGGATAGTGAACATGCACCCCAACATAGACATATGTATTTTAGTGATTGTACACATGGATGATATTATAAATATATAAAACACATTTTTGCATAGTTTCTTATCTGTATCTTATTTGATTTGTATTTTTAGAATGTTTATAATATATTTATAACATAATCCATGTGTACAATTTCTTAAGAAGTAAATATGGGTATGTTGGGATGCATGTTGACTTCTTTCCTAAGAGGCCCATCTTTACATTTTTATTGTTGCTAATCCCAGAATTTTATCTCACTAGCATAACTATTATTAGAAAACACAATGTGATCAAATGAACCTCATTATATTTTAAATTCTTAATTTATTATGCACTATTCTTGTAAGTCAACTATTCAAAAGTCTGTTACTAAGTTTAGCTAATTTGATCCTTGGTTTTAATGACTGTCAAGCAGAGAAAAAAAAATCTCCCCGAAGATAAATAGATAAAAAGTAAAGAAGTGCATTCTCGGTTGTGCTTGACATCATGACACTCATTTACCAACCCCATCCACTAATTATGTCAGAGTCTTTGAGATGATTTGGGTTGTAAATGGCTGCGTCCCTGTGTTAGTCAGTGGTTCTTTTAGTTGCATTCTTACATTTTTAACAAATGGATTCTAAGCCCACTGAAACTCTTTGTCATGAAGATTTGCAAAGTGACTGGAAGATTCTGTATGTCAGACTGACCCTAAGATGACCTTTAATGGCTCCCCCCTCCTGAAGACCGTCTCTTCATGGAACCCCTCTTCCTTGAGAATGGGCACAATACCTGACTCGCTTTCGACCAATAGAATATGACAAAAACATTGGATGTCACTCTCATGGTTATGGCTGGTTACATAAGACTCTCTTAGCACACTGGAATGAGAGATTCGCCTTGAGGTCGGGAGGAAATGAGTGGGCATGTTGGAGAAGCCCACATACCAAGGAACTATGGGTGAATGTTAGGACTTACGGGGAGCTTCTAGGGCCTGCAAATAGTCTCCAGCCAGCAGCCCGCAAAAAAACTTGGGAGCTCAGTCACACAGTCACAAGGACATAAATTCTGCCAAAGCCTGGATGAACTTGGAAGCAGAGCCTTCCCCGGATGAAAACGGTCAAGCTGAGACTTTCACTGCAGCTTGTGAGGCCCTGGGCAGTAGACCCTTAACTGTTCCCACAGTCTCGACCCAGGAAAACTGTGAGATAAAAGATGAGTATTCTTTCAAGCCACTAAATTTCTGATGATATGTTATACAGCAATAAAAAGAATATATTCTGTTTCTAATTATTTTAAGTATGCAGATATGAGAGTTTTTATAGACAGCACATGATCGCATTAAATTACAGAATCAGGAAACAGTGGAAACATTTCCAAATATCTTATCTTCCAAATGCTCTAGCAAAGAAAGAGAATTTTTTTTGTAAAACAGTCTCCTCTCCACACATTACTAAAAATGTTAATGTGATGATGAAGAGATAGATTGTGTATTATTGTAAAATATGTATATTTTATCTTTAAGTTCTACAGTGCTTTTAGTGAGCCCCTAAGTGGAATAAAAAAGTTGTCAGTCTTTTATAAATTTTGGATATTAACTCCTTATCAGATGTATGATTTGCAACTCTCCCATTCAGGAAGTTGCTTTTTTGCTTTATTGATGGTTTCCTTCACTGTGCAAAAACTTTTTAGTTTGTTTTCTTCTATGAATTTTATGTTTTCAGGTCTTACATTCAAGCCTTTAATCCATTTTGAATTTATTTTTGTATGCGGCATAAGGTAGTGATCCACTTTCACTTATAGCTGTCTAGTTTTTCCAAAATTATTTATTGAAGAGATTGTCTTTTCCCAGATTTATATTCTTTCCTCCTTCATATGTGTGGGTTTGTTTCTAGGCTCTCTATTCCATTGATCTGCATGTCTGTTTTTGTGCCAGTTCCATTCTTGTTTGATCACTATAGCTTCGTAGTATTATTTGAAATCAAGGAATGTGATACTTCCAGCTTTATTCTTTCTCAAGATTGTTTTAACTACTTGGGGTCTTTTGTGGTTCCATACAAATTTTGGCATTCTTTGTTTGAGTTCTGTGAAACATGCCATTGCTATTTTGATGGGAATTGCATTGAATCTGTATATTGCCTTGGATAGTATGACCATTTTTAACAATATTAATTCTTTTAATTTATGAGCATGGTACATCTCTCATTTCAGCACTACTTAAAATATTGAAGATATGGAAGCAGCCTAAGTGTCCATTGGTGCACCAATGGATAAAGAAGATGCCCCCCGCCCCCACATACGCACATGCACAGTAGGTTATTACTGATGCTCAGACATAAAAAATAATAACATATTGCCACTTGCAACAACATGGACCTAGAGGACATCATACTAAGTGAAATAAGTCAGACAATAGATACAGGAAAGAAACTGGCAGTTACCAGAGGAGAGAGAGGATGCGGAGCAAAGTAGATGAAGGGGATTAAGAGGTACAGACTTCCAGTTATGAAATAAATAAGTCATGGGAACATAAGGTACAGCACAGGGCATATAGTCAATAATATTGTAATAACTTCATGTGTGGACAAATGGTGATCATCTGATAATGCATATAATTATTGAATCACTGTGACGAACATCCGAAACCAACTGGATGTTGAATGCCAAGTATAACTGCAATTCTTTAAAAAAAAGGTTGTTGTGATCTCTCTTCAACTTATTACAAAACAACATAAAGTCTACTATATTAAAAAGTCTCGATTGAAAAAAAAATTAAATTTTTTAAATTGATCACATAGTGTAGCTATTTGTGCTTTCATGGATTTGACTTCTCTGTATTATCTTACCTATGAATGATGCAATGAATAAATTTTGTTTGGTATTATC
>VMDR010017182.1:0-20357 GCA_007922815.1 Macrotus californicus | reverse complement strand
CATAGTGATTCCTGACTTCTGGGCGGAGGGACAGGGTCACTATGGCCTTTGGGAAACCAAGAAAAGCTGACCCAGAAAAACACATTCTCACTGGACCGCAGACACAGCTACTACAGAACCAGGCTATGAGCCCCTAGTCTTCTCCTAACAAGCCAAGACCAAGGGCCTGCTGAGGAGGCGGTAATAAGACACACATAAGGGAGATGATGTAAGAATCAATTAAATGCTACGCAGAGTTCACTATTTGCTTGTCCGAAAAAAGAAAAAAGCCGTGAGCAGATGCCTGCTGAAGCGCTCATTTTAAATCTCGAGGGAAAGTTAATTATTCTGACACTAATTCTGTATATAACTCAACCAATGAAGCTAAATACTAAATAAAATGTTCCTTGAAGCTCATCACAATAAATGACTGTTCTTTTATTACTGTATGTTTGTGGAAATAGAATACAGGTAATTTAATCTTGCCTTTTTTTTTTTAAGTAGCATGGCCTTTCAATTGAAGGGAAAAAATTAAAATGAGGTTACAGAAAGTTACACTTCACTGAATAATCAAAGACAATTTACAAACTCACTGAGAAATGAACAGAAGAGCTCCGGGAAGCAAAAGCTTCCTCAGTAGCCAATTGAGTTGCTGATGGTTCTTTTCCATTCATAGGAACAAAGATGATACTGGATCCCAGCCGATTTTAATAGAAGAATTTCATTCACTTTCTTTCTCAAATGTTTTATTGTTCTTTTTATTTAAGAAATTATATATAAAAGTATGTGTTTTAAATCAGCTAAGCCCTTGAGATGGATATAAATACTCCAGTTCCTTAAAAGGGATGTTAAAAAGTAAAAGTAGTATAAATGCATAAACTCAGAAATGTTAGCACAAAACCTCAATAGAAGCCTAAATTCTCAAATATACATGGATCTAACGGAGCTGAATTTTCCCACTCTGGGGCTCGGAAGGTACTACCAATTTCCACTCCCTTCACAAAGCACTTTTGTTCTTCTTATGAATCCTTTAAGATTTAGAACCTTTCAACTTTTCTGCTGAAAACTATCTTTAGGAACAAAATATATTTCAATCACTACTCCTTTTACAGATACCCTCTTTAAATCAAAACGGAACATCTTGTAATAGGTTCTTCTTATCTCACAGAAAAAGAAAAAGCATCTACCGACTATCTTTAGGATTTCTATCTCTTGGCCAGGCGGCACGTTTTCTCATCCCTTACAGGAAAAGAGCTGCATGGCTCCAACTTGCTAGCCAGGCGTGTGACGGAAAGTGGCATGACTGGGGTCAGAGCTAACATGCGACTTGGGGACACATTTAGGGGCACGTGGTAATAACAGAACAGTCTGCAATTCATTGGTACATATGACCTTCAAAAAACAAGAGAGAAAGAAAGATAAGCAAGACTGAATGCGCTGCGAATGAGTGCTGAAGCCATGGGAACGTTATGTGGTGATACAGATGATGCACGATTACGGAATGGAGACCGAAATGGACAATTAGGAAGGATGCTCAACCAGAGATGTGGACACTAGCTGTTAGGAACTAAATGTGTGTTATCAGAAAATTCACCCAAAAGACTTTAAGATTCATTTATAATTTGCTAACTCTTCTAAGAAATCTAGTGTTTGTTATAACGCACTGTGAATTTCCAAAATACTGTATGACAGCTGTAGAAGGTTCATGGGAAAACATGGTTTATACAAAGACATGCGGTTTTTAATTAGTGTAAATTGGCAAATTTTATTCAAACCTAATAAATTCATGTAAGACTGGACCGCGTGTCCCAGTCACGGAGTTCCCCTGTCCCACCAACCCTTGGGGATTATGCAGAGGCACTACCTTCCAGGTACAAGTGCCTCACTCGGAGCTACAAAGGCAATTCCATAAAGCCCCGCTGGATAGGACCACCTCTCACCAGCCTCTGGCTGAACGCTACTCTCTCACAAAGGCTGCGGGGGTTTTAGTGTTTTCTTTTCAGGTTGGCATGATACAAATGGCAGCAGACAAAAACAATGTTAAAAAAATAAACCAAATAAAAGGCTGTACACAAGAACTTAAGTTTATTGCAAACAAAAACAAAAACGAAACAAAAGAGAGAAAGAGGGAAAGAGAGAAAATGGTCAGAAGCACAACACATAAGGTTAAGAATTTAAAAGCATCTTACATTCTGCCCTAATGGCAGCATAATTAATAGGAACAAACGGCCGTCTCGCTGCCTGCCGCAGCCGGAGGGTATTTTTGCAGACCTGACGAGCAAATTTTGTGAAATATGTAGTGTGAAGGAAGAAAGCTTGGCGGGTCTTCACAGCAGACTTTGGGCTCCCAGTATTTCGGACAGGCATCCCCTGCATGGCCTGGCGGGACATGTGGCTTCGAACACGGGGGTCCTGCAGGATCAGACACCAACAAACATATGAAGAACGGAGGTGGTCAAGTGCAGTGCCATTTGCATAATGCTCAAAGAAAAGTGCAAATGTTAAATCTTCCACTGAAGCCTCTATAACTTAATATGCTACCCTGAAGAATTAAAAAGTGTGTACTTCTGGAAAGAAGGTAGGGACGTAGAGAAGAAAACAGTTTGGAGTCAGGGGTGGGCATCTGTGTGATCCTACACTTTTGTTTCTAAATTCACCCTAACAATCCAAAACTACATGTACAATAGTAAAGAACTGCCAATGGGTTAATTAGACTGCGTGTGTGTGTTAAATACTGAGCGACTCCTGAGATCCTGTTAGTGCTCAGACAGAAGAGTCTCCCTCTGGTAGACCTGGGCGCTGGCTATCTGCTCTGAGAATTGCACCAAATCATATTTCAACTGCTGTTCACCTCGGGATGAAGTCCGCACCTCCTTGTGCCTCCTGTGAGAGTCCAGGAGTAGCAGAAGCGTTCCCTTTGTTGCTTCACGCAGTAAGACAGATTTTCAGCAGCGCTCTGCTTATAAGGCCTCCTACACACATTGTTCCTTTGTCTCAGTAATCTCGCAACACAAATATTTTGAATATCTGAAAAGATGTGATGTGTCCCTGCCCCTCTCCACACCCACCCTGAATACTGTGGTGCTTTGTTTTGCTATAAAAATAGCTTTGTTTGCTTTTAAACTACCTAACATTGTAATTTTGTTTTCAAGTACTGATCCAGGCACTGAAAACCACGACACTACTCAACGCCAAAAGGACTGTCGCTCGTGTACCTCCGTAGGTGGGCTGGGAGAGAGCTTCTCTTCTTCTGACTGGGTGGGCATTTTCAGGCCTCCATATTTTTTCCAGTAGAGCCAACAGGTCGCACACAGTCTGCACTGCATATTAGGTGGGCCCCAAGAATACCACTGATGAGACTGTGTAGCTAAAGATGGAGGAAAAAGAAGAAAACACAAAAGATTTTATGGAATTGGTAACATCAATATATATAATCAAATATTTCCAAAAAATATTCCAAATTTGCAATTTTATTTTTGACCCCACCATACAAGCCAAACATGAAAGTCTAATACATCCCTATAGTTTTTAAGACTCAGAATTCATTAAAAAATATATATATATATATATATATATATATATATATATCAAACCAAGTGCCTGTGATATCTATTTAAGAGAGGCCATTAGGTGAAGTATCCTATATTATATGTTGTGCCGCTGAGGGAGTTTTGTGAATTAAAAACATTTTCTATTGTGTACTTTTCTGGAAATAATTATCAGAAATGTAGTGTTTAAAGTCTAAATCCAGGTTTCTAAACCTTAGGTTCAGAAACAACTCGGAGTTTATGGTGCTCAGAGGGGCCTCACTGACAGAGGCAGGAATGTGACAGAAAAGGTATCTGTTTTTCATTCCTTTATTTTAATCAATAGACAAAATAATTATTTTAAATTTCTTCCTTTAAAAAACCTTTAAAACCTCTTCCTTTAAGATCCTTTCAAGACTAGTCCACGTCAAGTGAGCGTGCATAGCTGAGATTCACAGTGTGCTTCAGACCTAATAACCTGGGGGGTTTTATCACACGGCTGCGCACTGTGAACCTGTGTTAGTACTGTTCTTCAGTTTAAATTACGGCCATAACATGTAAAGTATCCCCATCTGAAGTCAGAAAACAATGACACCAAAACGCTTACGTTAGTTAATGAGGTGCATACAAACTATCCCCATAATTCTGTAAATTTGCCTTGGAATATTCTTCCCCTGATCTGTAAGACACAGCAGATCAAAATGCTCGCAAAGCACAGCTAGGTGCCAGCTAACACTTCACAAACCAACGTCGGAAAAAGAAAACGCAGTGATTGTTGCAGACCAAACAGACTTTAGTTTACTGAGAAGAGTGCTGCGCACTCACCATGCATTGCTTCTTGGGGAACTCCTTGTAAGTAGCAGCCTAAAAACCTTCCTTCTTTAAAAAACGCTAAGTTGGTTTTTATGAAAAACCAATCACCAGAACTCTACATATTAGGCATGGACTTATTTTGGATTCTGAAAACAAAATTTTACTCATACTTAAATATACATTTTTACCCAAACTAAGACATGTCATTTAGTAGTTTAGTTGTCAACAAATGTCTTTCTCCATATATAATTAACTGATGATCAGTTAAAAAATGACAAACAGAAAACACCAAATTCTTTCTACAGTGATAAATCTTACATGTATATTAAGATATATTTTGATAGAAATTATTTTAAAATATGAAATAAAAGAAATATTATAAAATTAAAATAGCTTATTTGTCATGCAAACATAAAAACTGACAGAATAATTATTAAAATGGATATGTGTGATTATATATGTGTAAAGGAATTTGTAAATAAAAAATAAGACAGATTAAGTCATATCATTTGTCTGCAGGATTCTTTTTATCTTTATTTAAATATAAATGTACTTTGAAATCTAAGAATTCCCAATTCAAAGACATCAGTGATGCATGCAATCCATGTAAAATCTTGACCCAAAAGAAGCCAATTTTCCACAAACTGTTTCTGCTTGCACTCCCATGGCACAGAAAATGGTTCAACATATACCACTGCTATGAAGTCATCAATCTGTCTGGCTCACACCTTCCTCGGTTTCAGGGGAGAAATGATACGGTTTGGTTTTAAAAGCCACTGCTAATGCTGAAACCTGGTGTGGAGCAGGGAGCAGTCACAAATGCCCTCATTCCTCTGTCCTCGGGGCAGCGGGCTCCATACCCCCCCCCAAAGAGCTGCTGAGAGACAAAGACTAGGCACTAAGTAGACATTTAATAACCATTAGTTTTCTTCCCTCTCCCACTCCAGGATACTTTGGTTGGAAGAAACAAAATATAGATAATAATGTCATCAAAACCTCATTAAGAGATTATATTGTTGTCTGTGATTTTAAATAAACATAAAAAGTCTATCAACTATGTACCAATTCATTTCACTAACCCAATATATGTAATATAATACTGCCAGCCTCTGGTAGGTTTTAGACATGGATGAATAAATTGGGACCCTAAGCCATGGCCAGTGGGGCTCAAGTGGTTGGAGCGTCACCCATAAACCAAAAGGTTGTGGGTTCGATTCCTAGTCAGGGCACATGCCTATATTGTGGGTTCGGTCCCCAGTCAGGGTGCATGTGAAAGGCAACCATCTGACGTCTCTCTCCCTCCCTTCTGCTCTCTCTAAAAAATAAAGGAAAAATTTTTTTTTTTTTAGAAAATCGGGACCCTGAGGCCAAAAGCAAACACCACAGAATAGCATCATCTCCCAAACCTCTGATCTGAGGGAATCTGGTCTGAGGACCACACACGATCTTTCCTACAGAATTATTTGGAGCCTTTAATTTACCAAAGTACACTGAGAAACTCCAAAAGGGGATTTGGTATATTTCACGGGACCATGGTTTGCACAAGGCTAATTAACAACTCTGAATGCAACCTCGCTAACAATGCTGTCTGTGGATGCTCACAAACACAGGACTCCAGAGAGGCAAATCAAAGGAAACCCAATACTTAAACACTCAGTATCCAGACGGAAGGGAAGGACGGGCATCTATTCACTCCAAGGCTACATTATCCTGCCCTCTATGCAGTGCGGACCTCACGTACCTCCCACCAGCAGCAGCACAGCTGCCTGCACATCACTGAGGACAGGCCTCAAATGAGAAAATAAAGCTCTGCTGGAGGAAACTTACCATAGCAGCTCTCACAGGCACGCCCTAAGAGGGGGTTCTGCGGCTGGAACGTGGTCCCCACGGCTCCATTCACAGCACCAGGTTTGCCATTGCTGGTAGATATTTGGTTGGGATTTGGTTTGCTGCTTTCAATGAAATGTAAAGTAACGTCATAAAAATGACTTGTACAAAAAACAAGGCAAAAGGCTCTACACTTCATTACTGATTTATCTGAACTACACAAACACATTTGAATGTTTGGTAAAGAAGAGATACACTGGAAAAGCGAACCCAGACCAGCTGGTGTGGCTTTAGTTGGTTGGACACCAGCCAGCAGACCAACAGGTCGCCGGTTCGATTCTGGTCAGGGCACTTGTCTGGGTTGTGGGTTCGGTCCCCAGGCGGGGCGCATACAGAGGCAGCCAATCAATGTTTCTCTCCCTCTCTCTAAAATCAAAAATTAAAATAATAAAAAAGTGAAGTCAAATCACTCATCTTTATAAAACAAGGCTATATACAAACCAATCTCTTATGCCTGACACAAAATTAATACAGCCATATCTCTTCTCCACCCAAATACAATTTCTTTAGGACACCCTCTGATGCTTTTGAAGATACAAGTTATTAAGCTTCATCAGAATTCTCCTGAGAAAATAAAACACTTTTATGGATCACATAAGTCGAGCTCAAGGCGATGGATGTGCTGTGCTCAGAGAAAACCACTGCCCTGCTCCTGCCGCCTCTCCAGGGGACCACGTGGCAACAGCACATCCAACACACACAGGGGCCTCCAGAGGTGAGTCAGCACTTTGGGGCTTCTGACTGCTCAGGACGGCGATTTCTCTTATGTCTGAACTTCTTTGAGGAAGATTACACAGCGTTCAAAATTAGAAAAACCAATAAATGTATTTTGAGGTTTTTGTCTACAAGAAAAAAATTTTAGGAGGAAAAAGGTGACACCTATCAGAAGTGTACATGCAAATTTCCCAAAGGCCACACTTCCCAGAAACACGTAGCCCAGATTACTTGCGTGTTTGCTGTGTACACATGGCTACCTTGTCCCCACCTAGGGCAGGCTAACTCCCCTGCTCACGAGCCACGCCCGGTAATACTGGGTTGGCCAAAAAGTCTGTAGGGTTTTTTCTGAAAAATGAAAGGCATATTTTTCATTTTCACCAATTACTTTATTGATTTGGATATTTTGAGTATGTCAGCTATCTGCTGCATGGTATAATGTGGATTGTTCTCAATTAAAGTCTCGATTTCATCACTGTCAACTTCAACTGGTCTACCTGACCGCGGAGCATCGTCCAGTAAACCTCCAACATGAAACTTCACAAACCACTTTTGACACGTTTGATCAGTGATGGCACCTTCTCCATACACTGCATCAATCATTTTTTGTGTTTCAGTTGCAATTTTACCTTTCTTGAAACCATAAAGCATAATATGCCAAAAAATGTTGGGTATTTTTTTCCATCTTCGATATTAAAATGGCTACACAAAAATTCACCAATTTTGATGTGTGTTTTTTTTTTTAAATGCACGCTGGTGTCACAGCTGTCACAATACCAGCTAACAAAACTGTTTCAGATGAAGTTAAAGACAACTAAGCACTACTAGAGCCATCTTTCAGGAAAAACACAAACTTTTTGGCCAACCCAATACTGCACAGGTATACATAGTATGCACTCAATAAACTCCTAATTCATTTAACATGTATTTATTCAGTGCCTGACCCAAAGGAGCCTTCAATGTCTATTTGAGAGAAGTAAATGCTGAATGCCTAAATGCGGGATGCTTCTGTCTCCCGTGGTGACTACAGCAATGAGAGGCCACTACTATAAAGACACTTGGAGTTTCAACACAGGGTTCACTCAGCAGTGTCCCCTTTGCCATTTCCCATTCCCACGGTTCCAATCGCCAGCGAAAGCCTACTACATAAACTTGGCCTGGTGGCACATTAAGATTTCTTCCTGGCTCTGTTACTGTAACTCCTGGTGAAAAACCTCTACCGCCCCCAGATGAAATCATGTAATCTCTGAGCGCTCTGAGGTCGCTATCCTGTACAAAGGGCTATTATTCACATTTCTAACTTGTGCCAGCAATGTGTTTTGAAGACAAATTGGTTTTAAAAACACATTTTAAGCCAAAAAAAAGTATTTCTTTTCTTATAGTTTTCATTTGGAAATGTACAAAATGAAAAGTGGTGATTTAGAATGACTAAGATTTCTAGGGGATATAATAGTATTTCTGATTTTTAAAAATCTACTATAGATAGACAGACATGCTGGCCCCTTGAAATTACATGACCTCCCAAAATTATAAAAGTTTCTGACATTTAACCTATGGCTAAACATATGTGTAGAAAAAGAGCTAATACAAATTTACCGTTGAGCTGTCTGAAAAAAATAGGAGTAGACACAATCTTAGCTGCTCACCTGAATCTAGAACGTTACTCGACTGAATAAACTCCTGACCTTAATATTATAATAACTACAAAAGGAAAAGAAGTGTGCAAAGACTGCATACAGACACGTGAATCACGCAAACTATGTTGTGCAAAACCAAGAACCTACAATTAACTCTCAGGGGAGAAACGCCTGGTGCTAATGTGACCATCTGAATAAACTTTCACTCTAGGCCAAACATATGAAAAAGGGTTTAAAGTCATAGTCCATCACACTGCCCTGCTTTTATCTAATCTCAAATCCTTCCTCCCCGAGTCTGTGCTCCAGGTTCCAACCCTCCTGCCCTCTGATTCCCGTTCCTGGACGCTCCTCACTAACATGTAACATATTTCTCCTATTTTAAAAACTCTCACGTTTCTCCACCCCAACCTACTCTGCAAAGCCAGCAGTTCTTCTTGACTGTCGTTTCCAGCCAGGTTTCTTGAGAGCTGCAAATCTTCACTGTCTGCAGCTTCTTGGCTCACTTGCAGCCCTCACTGCTACATTAAAGATCACCATGACCTCCATGTTGCTCAATCCCCTGGCTGTTTTTCACCAGCATCTGACACTGTTAATCTCTTTTCCTCCTTGAAACACACTCCTCTCTCAGCTCTGATGATAATGCACTCACCTTACCATCCTTTTACAGCTTTCATACTTTATCTGACATATAAATATGCGATTTAAGCTTGGCCCAAGGCACTTTTTTCTTGCTGCTCCTCCTAAGAAATCTCATCCATGGTTTAAAACACAGTATTATGTGCTGATAAAGCTCAAATTTGTATCTCTAGCCCAGAACTTCCCCCTAAGTTTAAGACCAATATATCTGACAATATATTCAACACCCCTTTATGGACACAGCAAACTCAGAGCGTCCTGGCTGGCTTCTCAGCTTGGTGAATAGCACAGCACTCCACACAGCTGTGCTAGCAGAAACCTGGCACTCAACCCTGACCCGGGCCCTCCGCTCCTAGAATACCAGCCAATCACGCCCAGGCAGAGCCCCGTTTCTAGGGCACAGCTCTAGGTCAACCTACCACCACCTTTCCTCTCCAGACTTCACAACTGGTCTCCTCACATCTGCTCTTACTTTTTCCCTTCCCCAAACCACTCTTCAAAATACAGCCAGTGATCTTAAAGTGTAAATTAGACCACAATACTTCCTTGTTTAAAGTCCATTTCCACTCTTCATCAGATGGATGAACTGCTGGCCCTTGCCTACCATACCAACCACAGAAGAGCTACTCTCCACCTTAGTACTTGTCACACTGGGTGACAAGCTGTTTGGCATCTTCCTCCCCACACAAGAATGTAGCCCGTCTTCTTAACCTTTCCACCTCTAGTACTAAACTGAGTGCTCTGCACAGAGGAAACTGCCAGGCTCAGGAAACTGATAGTATGAAATCATTCTTAAAATATTACTTGTTTTTAAATATTCTATTTCAGAGTTAACCGGAAAGTTCTTCAAAGGACTCAAATTCTTATCCAACTCAATAATGCAGCTTCATATATTCTACTGATACACATGGTTTATATAACTTCTTTAAGAAGTATGATTAAAAACTGTTTTGAGCTCTAAAAATCACTCGCTTGGATCAGGGGTTGGTATAGAAAATATTTTAAGCTTTGTGGATATCATAATTCTATTTTAAACACTGAACTCTGCAATTGTAGCACTAAAGCAGATATAGACAACACATAAATGAATGAGTATGGCTGTGTTCCAATAATTCTTTATTTATTAAAAAACAGCCCTGGCTGGTGTGGCTCAGTGGATTGAGTGCCAGCCTGTAAACCAAAGGGTTGATGATTTGATTCCCAGTCTGGGGCACGTGCCTGGGTTGAGGGCCAGGTCCCCAGTGGGGGAGGGGGGGGGGCGGTGGCACACAAGAAGCAACCACATATTTGACGTTTCTCCCCCTCTCTTCCTCCTTCCCTTTCTCTCTCTAAAAAATAAATAAATAAAATCCTCACCACCACCACCCCCCCGCCCAAGAAACAAAAGACAAACAAACAAAAAACATAGCAGATGCCCTGGCCAGTGTGGCTCAGTTGGTTGGAGCATTGTCCCATATACTGAAAGGTCATAGGTTCCACTCCTTCCACATGACTAGAAGGCTAAAAACCTGGGTTGTGGGTTCGATCCCTGGTTGGGGGACCTGTGAGAGGCAACCAATCAATGTTTCTGCCCCCCATCCCCAATCCTCTCTTTCTAAAAGCAATGGGGAAAAAAATGTCCTCCATGGAGGATTTAAAGAAGAAGAAGAAAATAATAATGTGGTAGCAGGTGGTCTCTGACTTAGAGTAAGGCTCCAAAGTCAATGTAAAACAGAACAGAAACAATGACCTGGGTTACCGGGTGAAACCTGGTTAAATACACTTTTCCTTTGATGTGACAGCACTGTAAAGTACAAGAAAGCTGGTATACTTGCTTTTGAAAAATCTAAGACACAAGTCACAACAATATTTTCTTTGGGGAGTTATTCTTTTATAAATTAGTCAAATTAAATATAAACTTTTCAAAAATATTAGAA
The DNA here is from genome assembly GCA_007922815.1 of Macrotus californicus. Taxonomy (NCBI): domain Eukaryota; kingdom Metazoa; phylum Chordata; class Mammalia; order Chiroptera; family Phyllostomidae; genus Macrotus; species Macrotus californicus. The sequence continues at coordinate 9,248 of VMDR010017182.1, read as the reverse complement.
ACGATTCTGCAGAAGCGACATTACAGCTCTGAATAAAAATTATGGACCCTGTAAATTACATGTTATCTGCTTTGAGATAAAAGATTAGTAAGAACAGTGCAATTCATTTTCTAAGAGGCCTACTCTATATAAAAATGTCTAAATAGATCAAAATTCAGTAAATAAAAGGTTTCGTATAAAATAACTGTACTTAGCTCATAGAGAGTCAGGAAAATCTTGCAGCAGTACATAGAACTTTGTAGTAACCCTCATTTTAATCCCCCCAAAACCCAGGACAGCACTATATACATGTTGCTCAATAAACTTGATTTTCCTGAACAAATACATGATCGAGCTCTAAAGATAACAAGAACAAGATTATAAATCATTTAAAACATAGCACATGAAAAGAAAATTGTCATTCATTTTGATATAACAATAATTTCTAAGTCCAAAGGAAAATGACAGAATGCTAGACCAAGACAATCAAAAGATACTCATTATTTATCGAACATTTACAAAGTATAATTCTACTTACTTTCCCTAACCATTCTTCTAAGAAAATGATATAAAATTACTATACCTCAAAAGGGCAATGTGCAACACCCAAAGTCCATTCTACTATGGACAAGTTTCCTAAGTTGGCAGCTTTCTGAAGCACATTTGCTTCAAACAGTGCAGGGTCACAGGTTAGCCCCCCGACACCCCCCTGCAGCTGTGACGCGAGCACCATGCAGGGCCGATTTCCCTCTAGTCCTTCTGCCGTCTGCTCAGCGTTTCTCCCACCAGCCAATTTTCTCTAAAAATACCACTGTGCTGGTAAGGGGGAGCAAGCCTCATGCTTTGTGGGGAAGAAAATAAGATACACGAAGAAATTCAAATTTGGTTGATGCTGCCCACACAATGACATGTTTTGTTTTGGTAGAGTGAACACCATGACAAGCACTGTAGAAGATTTCCATCACTTACTAAGTTGGGATATACACTTGTTTCAGTTTACTCTCCGCTTCTGCAGCTTTTAGACGTTTCTAATTCAAAAGACAGACAGAATATGTTACACACAAAATGTCTAATAATTATGACCATTTCATGGTTTTAAAAGTTTCACAAGAAAATAATATATTAAAGCAAAATTCAAAAATTGCCACTTTAGGATATGTAGTAGTTTGTAAGAAAATTAAGCAGCAGTAATTTGTAAGAAAAGTCACTAGATTCTGAGATACAGAACTATAAGTATTAATAACATTTTAGACATAGATTTTAAAAATAAAGCAATGAACAACTCTGTTCCCCACATGAGTGAATCAACAGAACTTGTAAGTAACCATTTTCACTTTTCAAATTTATTTTCTGCCTTATTTCTTTTTTCTTTTTTCTGAGAGGAAGAAAAAAAACCCCATAATCTTTACTTTTAGAAAAATATTCAGAGATGATTAGTTTTCAAAGTCCATGCAAAAGAAAGAGATAGTAACTATTCTAAATACAATTAAATAAGCATTTACCCTCAAATGTTGGGAGATATGCAGTATACTTTAAAGCTTGGCTGAACTCACATCAGATTTTAGGAACCAATTAGGAGCCAAATGCAGGAAAAGGAATGGGAAAAAGATTATGTAGTCAGATCCAGAGACCGATCAACACAATGACGAATGCAAATAGGGAAGGAAAATAATATATGGTAGATATCCAAAAATAAGACAAATCAAAATATTTCTCCTCATTTTCTCAATGAGGAGTGAACAAAAACATTTAGGGGGACAACTTAAAACTTTTAGGGACAGAGTTAAAATTTCTGAAAATAATTTTATCCAAATATTTTCAACCATCCCGGATGTCATTATCTCCACCACCTCTGGGGACCCTTTTTGCTTTAAATAACATGGGTTTTCAGAGCACATGGTCTTCACTTCTACCTAAATTGTTTCAAATAAGCACTTTTTGAATTATATATGATGCTGACACAGGAAAATTTTCAGCAAGCCATGGGTTGGCTGGCATTCACTATTCATGAACTCAACAACTCACTACAGTAAGACAGTGATCCTCAGAATGCATTTTTACAGCATCCAACACTTGCCACTATGCAATCACATACTTAGGAAATACAATGTCTGCACTAAATATATTTGCCCCTTTCTTTCCCAGTTCTGACATGACTGTGACTAGAAGACTATAAAAACAAGTATTGACTGAGGTCACATCAGGAAAATATGCTTTTTCCCAAGTAGTACTGCTCCACATAAGTAGCTGAGAGAAGAGAACTGCCTCAGTTGGGGACATGTGGGGAGGACTCAGAAACAAATGATTCCCTGCTTTTAGAAATACTTTTGGATAAAAATTTATATACAGTACCAAAACATCAAACTAGCAAGACTAACTTCTATAGGTAAGATAAAAGATGAAGGGGATATAATCTACACAAATGTCATATAAAGAGGTTTCAAAATACCTCAAATTATATGGTAGATGGCATTGGCCTAAATTTTCAATACTCTAAAAATAACTTGTTCAAGAGGTTTGTGCTAATGTCAAATCTTAGGTCGTTTCCTTCAAGTAAGCTCACAAAGGTATCTGCAAGGAAAATACTGCCTCTCTAGTGGTATCCCTCCCTGTTATCTTTCCAAAATAGCTATCATAATAAATTCTGCAGTAAATAATAATATCTTAAAACAGCATCTTAAGGCTATAAAATCATGCAATTTGAGTCTAGAAAACATAAAGCAAACAAAACAAATTTAAAACTAAGTATACTGCTAAGAAATGCTAAAATATAAACAGAAAGTTCACTTTAATGTAATCATAATGGTAGCGATATAAAAAAATTACCTGCTGTACATATCTGTCAGTAGTTTTCCACATGTAATAATACTCAATGATGCTCGTCAATGATTTCCAAGGGAGCTGAAAAAATATTCGACATGAAAATAAAAACAAGCTACTACAGCAACTGCTTTCCTTTAAAACCAATACTTTGAAATAATGAGGCAAATATCCATGTGGAAGATTCATTCAATTTACGGAAACAGAAATGAATTCTTAGCAAAGGGTATCCCAAACAGTCACATTCAGTTAAAAGACTAATACAACACATTCCATTTCTCATTTCTACCCTGTTAAAAATTATAACCCTTATGACTGATACTATTTTATGATTTACTCAGGGAAGTTGTTCTTGGGCTACATAGGTGAAGTTGGAACAAAAATTTTAGAAATGATATTTAAATAGATTTAGCCAGAGTTACTTTTACTTCCAAAGATGTCGGCTACAACTGGGTGTCATTTGGACTCTGGTATATTTTTCATCCTTTTAAAAACTGCTCTATTTTGACCTATTTTAGTTGTAAATAAAATCAAAACTTAAATCTCTGGGGGAAAAAAGAACATAGCCGAGAGTGGTTCATACTGGAAAAACAAGAAGCTTGCCCATGTTTTGTTTTTTTTAGATTTTATGTATTTTTAGAGCAGGGAAAGGAAATGAGAAAGAGAGGGAGAAAAACATCATCAATGTGTGGAAGAGGGAGAGAAACATCAATGCACAAGAGAAACACCGATCGGTTGCCTGCCTCTGGCATGCTCCCAAGTGGGGACCTGGCCTGCACCTCAGGCATGTGCCCTGACTGGGAATCAAGTAAGTGAGGACCTTTCAGTTTGCAGGAGGACACCCAACCCACTGAGCCACACGTCAGGGCCTTTGTTATTGTTTGTTATTCAAAATGAACAAGAATGTTCATCCAAAAATGGCCGAATGAGCTCCCAGTCATGAGACTCACTACCAAATCATACACTCAATATGTCCCTCTGTAGAGGGAGATCTGTTAGCCATCTAAGATCAAATCGGGGCAGACCAAATTTCACACAAAATGACCGATAACGTTCGTAACTTTAGCTGTAGTAGCAGATTTTACAGATAGGGGACTCAGCATCCTGACTCCCATCCACTGTGCCTGATGCACCATCGGGGTCAGAGTTAAAACAGCACTTCCCAAGCCTAGTGAGTTATGTAATGTCTAATCAATGGGTTTTATGCCTGAAACTGTTATAACATTGTATGTCAACTGTAACTGAAAAATAAAAAACTATTTAAAGTCAAAAACCAACCCTTTCCAGACTGCGCTGCAGCTTGCGACTGCGTGTAAAACACCCAGGCCATTCCCACCACCTCCACACTTAACTCACCTGTTTGGTCTGGAGAGAAAACAGACGGGATTTATTTTAAGTTTAACTGGGTGACAACTCCAGCAGCAGTCACAAATGTGGTCTCCTTGGAGGACCCAAATCTGCACAGTCACTGGCACTCGCATCCCAACTAAAGCCAACAGTTCTCCGTTCCCACAAGCACTCTAGTGGAGCGGGAAGGCTCCGAGGGACGGCTGAAGGAGCTTACCTGAGTGTGCCCAGACCTCAGAGAGGAAGACCTCACAGGACACTCACTGACGTAGTCCCCTAGGGTTTTAAGCAAGCTAAAATCTCTCCATTTCCCGACAAGTCTTCTTGTGAGAAATAACCCCTGACATGTAATTACCTGGAAACCTGAGAAAGAGAACCAAGGGACCATGGAACCTGAGCTTCATCAAGAGCCAGACTTTACCTGGGGGTGAGCCCTGAAGTCCCAGTCAGGTGTGCTCAGCACCACCATGCCCTCATCAAGGAGCAGAGGAGGTCATGAGCGCGTGGAGAACATGCCCCAGCCCCGTGTGCCTGCTCCTCAGGCAGTATCATCTCTCCCTCAGCCCTCAGTTGTGGCTCCGTGGGAGTCCCTATGACACGTCAGCTTAGGAGGGAAAAGAATGTGACTGTGCAGATGGCTCTGCATGACATACTGGCACCAACTGGAACTACACGGCTACCACATTTCAGCCCCGAGCAGGAGAGGCTCTGGAGTACAGTGAAGGAGGGAGAGCCTTCTGGAAGGTGGAACACTGAAGCGAACACCTGGCTTCTTACTTTGAGCTGAAGGGTATGGCCAGAAGTACTAACCCACCCCCATTCGTGGGCAGTGGTTATTCACTTGTCACAACGGTCAGGGACTTGAAAGGAATCAGAACAGAATGTCAATGACCATGAGGCTTAGAAGAGGTCCATGGGACAACCAGCATGGGCCTGAGTGTGAGGATATTTGTGTCCTCGTGCTCACTCCCAGGCTTCCTCTGCAGAGAAGATTCTCATTAATATCAGGTGGATAAGTTATCTCCTCTATGGCGATCAGTCAGCCTCTTCTCCTAACCACACCAATGATGACTCAAAGGACACAGAAACAAAGTAGACACAGAGGCAAGGAGAGAGATCACACACGGATGCCACCACATGGATGTCTTCTCACCAAATCTGATCTGATCACTCCAGGCATTCAAACTGCAAGGAACAGAGTGCACTGGGCCTCCAACGTGGCACCCTTCCTGGTAACATGTCAGGTACGTTAAACTCATCCTGGAATAGCAGCCATCTAACCTCATCGAACAGACTATTATTCTAAACATGATTTGCCTTTTCTACCTGTAGTGCATTGGCTAGGAATACCACACACAGAGTTATGAACGACGCATTCCCACAAAATACTGCTTCTAACCAGGGCTCAGAATCCTTAAGAATGAAGGTTTGGGCCACCCCACCAGATTAAGAACTCTGGTTATTAAAGGTACTGAGGGGAGAAGGATAGTGGGGGGAATTCAATTTTGAATCCCAGTGAAGGCCTTAGCATGAACTTCAGAAACAGAAAAGAAGACTAAAGAAGCCATACGTATTTCTGCCCTTGCTTGGTATAATTATTTTCCGTCCGTACCCCAATTCCCTTTCTATTGCTTTGTAAGGTCTGTTGGTGGTGGTTTTAGCATTATAATTTATTGTAGAAGCTACAATCTATAAAGTCTGGGTTGTGACTAAAACCGGAAGAAGAGTAAGTATCAATCAGAGTGAAAGTAAATTTGGACCTCCCCATTTGAAGAAAGGGCACCACATTTTCTAATGACTCAGGGATAATTACTGTTGTTTACAAAGAAGGAAGCAAAGCAAGGGTGGATGTTGAGTAGCCAAAGAATTGGGTGGTGGCAGCTACTATATATCCACTTCCAAACCACTGGCTTATCTTCCTTGAAGCTCTAAACTGTATTTTTCCCAGATACCCTTAAACAAGGGTGCAGGGCCATGGGCTAGGTTAGCCACACTGACCAACCTGAATGACATTTGGATGTGGGAGTGAGCAACATCAAAACGAGGTTGTGCGCAGGGAGACCAGCGAGTTTGGCCAGAATGATGGTAGAGACACCATGTTCTCCTGGGCCTTCTCTGACCTTTCAGCGATCGAAGCCTGAAATCATGGATGCCAAGCGGCAGAAGACAGTGTTTCCACTGTTCCTAAAAGAATAGCATCCAAGCCTGGTTGTCTAGTCTTCCCAGAGATTCTAGGAGAATCTAATATCCTCTATTCCTTTCTGCTTATATTAGATAGAGTGAATTCTGTACTTAGCAACTAGGAACCCTGAAAAACATAACCCATACATGTATTCTAGACTAGGTGAGGCTGAGTTCCTCTCGCCCATACTCAAAAGCACTCTAATACAACAGTTAGTAAGGGGTGAAGTGTCTGAAGGACAAGCCCTAGAGATGTGGCAGTTACTGACAGGCTCAAAGTGGGGCAGAGATAAAGTGCGACTGGTAGCACAGGCAGCCGTTTTTGTGTGGGGCTGCTGCTGCAACACTGTCAATGCCGGGGTCAGACACTGCTCTTGGCTTCACAAGTCCCGGGTGTGAAGCAACTAAAATTGGATCCCTGGAAACTCCTGGAGGTTCTGTTAGCCTTCTAATACCCTATGATAAATTTCTTTCTCCTTAGACTAGCTCCCTCAAATGGACTCCGTCATCTCCAATTACAGTTTCCAACTTCCTTCTAGTTTACTTCCCTAAAATGTAAAGATTAGAAATCCAAACATTGTATTTCCAGGACTTCTGGTCAAGATGGTGGCATATGTGAACGTGGCTCACCTCCTCGCACAACCACATCAAAATTACAACTAAATATAAGCAATCATCACTCAGAACCATCAGAAATCGAGTTGAATGGAAGTCTGACAACTACAGAATTAAAGAAACCACATCCATCCAGACTGGTAGGAGGGGCAGAGATGCAGAATGGGCTGGTCCCACATCCATGTGTGGTGAATAAAAATTGGGAGGGGTATCTCAGGAGCGATGAGCCCTAGCCCCACACCGGGTCCCCCAAGCCCAGGGTTCCAGTGCCAGGAAGATAAGTCCCCATAACTTTTGGATACCAATACCAGCGGGGATTAAACTGGTGGAAGAAGCTGCTGGAGTCCTAAGCAGTTCCCCTTAAAGAGCACACACATGACCCTGGCTGGTGTGGCTCAGTGGACTGAGTGTCAGCCTGAGAACCAAAGGGTCACTGGTTCAATTTCCGGTCAGGGCACATGCCTGGGTTGCAGGCCAGGTCCACACTAGAGGTGATGACAGGCAATCACACATTAATTTTCTCTCCCTCTCTTCCTCCCTTCCTCCCCTGCTCTAAAAATAAATAAATAGATAGATAGATAGATAGATAGATAAATAAATTTAAAAAATCTTTTTTTAAAAAAGAGAAATTTTAATTATATTAATTGAAGTTAAAGTAGACCACCACAAATAATATTACCATGATTAAAGAAGCATGATTTAAAGATAAAATGGTCAATTTACCACAAGAACATAACAGTCCTAAATGTGTATGTACCTAAAAACAGAGTTTCAATAATAATTAAAGCAAAAACCTAATTACAATTGGTGGGGATAACAGAAAAATCCACAATTATAGCTAGAGACTTTCACTACTGCTGTCTCAATAAGTACTAGAACAAACGGAGAGAAAATCAGTACGGCTTCCAAAGACTTGAACAACACTATCAATAAACCTGACCTAAGTGGCATTTACAGGACATTCCATCTAAAAGCAAAATATCTATTCTTTCCAAGAGCACATGGAACATTCACCATAACAGACCATATACCGGGTCAGAATAATGAAATCTCAAAAATGTAAAATTTGGAGGTGGTCAGCCACAAGAATTGGGACAAGGCAAGAGACCTAAGAAGACCCCCACTGGTGGAGATGTGGGTGTGCAAATGGTGATCAGCTGCCACTGGGGGCCAGGAAAAAAAATCCCTTGCTTCCCAGGTCCTTCTCTCCTACAGTAGTACAAAGCAAAAGCTGTCTGCCACTGGAGCGAGGAAGAAGTCTGCTCTCATCCACGAGCCCCTGCCAGTAAAATGCAACACGAGGCAGAGGCGGGTTGCAGCAAAGGAGTTGTGGGAGGGCTGCCACCGAGATGTGGGCACACAAAGCCTGCCGAAGACTGGGGCTTCAACAGGACGGCGGAGAAACCCTCGATGCCCACACCGTGAACCCTGCAGGCAGTAAGCAGCGCCATGCTACTCTGGGGGGAAGTGCAACCATGTGCGGAGAGGCTCCGTAGGAGGGCCTGCTGAGGTGGGGACAGGAACACGGGAAAAGGACGCCATGTAGGGCCACCCAGCGGTTGCATTTAGGAACAGTGAGCCAGCAGGAGTCATGGAAGTGAGGCTTCATGTACCAGAGGGTGAATGTGCCCTGGTTCCTAAAGAAGGTTCCCACGGGAGGGTGTGATTGGCTTGTATGAGAAACTCTTCAGGCTGGGGGGGAAGTGAGACCCATCAGGCTGAAAACTGGGTGAGAGGCCAGAGGAACTAGTCAGGTAGGGAGCCTTTCCTGCTGGGTGAGGGGCACATCTGGCAAAAACGGGGGAACTCATCATTAAGCTTTTGGGGCCCTGAGAGGCTCAAAGGTGTCAAGGCCTTCAATACAACAGTGCACTGAAGGTAATTAGAACAACAGAATCCAAAGCTGGCCCAACTACTGACCAGACAGACTCGATCCCCCACAACAATGACCTGGAAGGAGAAGAGGAACGCACATTTCAGAGTACAACTCTACTTAACTCAATCTATGTTGTTGTTTACACAGGATGCTGCACACCCATCAAAGATACAGGACATTTAAAAACGGCATAAAAACAAATGTCCCATTTTCAAGAAATAAATCAGGCAACAGACACAGATCCCCAATATGATCCAAATATTGGAAATATCAAATATTAAGCTGATATTACTATATTAAAAGATCTCGTTGAAAAGGCAGACAACACAAATAGATGGGGAATTTAAATGCAGATTGAAAGCATAAAAAATAAATGTTAGAAAAAAGCATGCTATCGTATTTGAAGAATTTCTTTAACAAGTTTACCAGT
>VMDR010017181.1:0-20372 GCA_007922815.1 Macrotus californicus | reverse complement strand
AAAGAAAAGACAGACCAATGTCAGTGCAAAGGCAGGAGAGGAAACAAATAGTGGTTAGACCACACGATGGAATACTAGACAACGAGGAAAGGAATGAACTGCAGCTCAATCAACAGGAAGGATGAGTCTCAGAAACATTAGAGAAAGGCAATCCCAGGGGGCTACACACAGTATGATTTTTTAAATTTAAGCTTAAAAACAAACAAAATTAAATAATATATTGTATAGGCATTGCATAGTGTAATAAAATATGATTTTTTTAAAAAAGGGGAAATGATAAACACAAAATTTGGAACAGGGGTTACATCTGGGGTGGGGAGGCAGGGCATGGGCTAGGGGAGGGATCGGTGTTAGTAATTATCCACTGGATTTGGACAGTGGGCTCAGTGGTGTGCCATGTATCGTTAAGCTTTATAATACAGATATTGGTAAATGTTAAATATATTCTTTAACAGGTGCCAAAATTTATGCTTAAAAAGATAATAAAGAAAATGTATGTCAAACTGGTAAGAGTGGTCATTATTGATGGTAGGACTCCAGGGGGTCACTACTTTCTTCTTCATTGCCTATCATTTCTGTATTTTTCACAAGGAACCAGTGTTTCTTTTATATTAAAAAAAAGTTAGAGTTATCTGAAGAGGAAACATATATATTGGTTGTTGATTGTGCACAGATGCGGCTGTGAGGGTGAGGGGGAAAGTCCGTGACCAAGCACACCTTGCGTGCTGGCTGCGATGCAAAGTCCATGATTGACAGGAGTCTTCAGAGGTGGTAGGAAAATACTTGGCCTGAACGGCTCTTGGTCTTAAAAAATGCGAAGGAACCTGAGTTCAGGGAAATTACAAATGGAGAAAAATGTAAAAACAAGCAAAGTTGCTTTCACAGGACATTGACCTTGGGCCATTGGTCCAGAAAGCAAACCAAATGTCAAGGGAACAGATTCCAGGGACAAGGTTAAATCAGCTCAGATAACCATGAAAGGTTGGCATGGACACGAGACAGAAGGAGCCATGTTCTTACTAATGACCAAGGATCTATGGACTGGACTAGGAAACGGAAGAATAAATTTGTAAAGGAAGGAGACTGTAAAAAACATGAGCACTGAGTTAACCTCCGCCAGTCTCCACTGAGTCAGAATTCTGTATCAGCCATTCCTGCAGGACATCATCCCCAAGACCCGCCCCACCTCAGCACAGCCATGTCACATATGCGGTCTCTCCTGCCGGCTCACTGTGTGTCACACAAGGATCTTTTTATACTTCTGGGAGCTTTCCTGAGATACAATTCACATACCATTCAATCCACCCATTTAAAGTATACAAATCAATAGCTTTTAATATTTTTTTATCAACTCTCTCCAACTCCTGACAACTATTAATCTACTTTCTGAGTCTGTAAATTTGCCTAGTCGGGACATTTCATATAAATGGATCATATAACGTGTGGTATTTTATGTCTGTCTTCTTTCACCTACTGTAATGCTTTCAAGGTTCGTCCACATTGTAGCATGGGTCATTGCCAAAAATCTTGAAGAAGGAATGTGGAAGGGCAAAAGCCATGGCCCTAGGGAGAGGCTCTGACCCCTGGGCTGAGGAGACAGTTGCTCACACACACATGGCAATTACTGCCAGCAGATCTATTCAAAGTCTACAAAATTAAGAATGATAACAGAGAGTGAACCTGGGCTTTGCCACCAAATTTGGAAATGCTAAGATGAAGGAACAAGACAAGTCATTTAACTCTCAGAACACATCTTTGCAGGAACTACTACTGCACCCACTGGAAAATCACTCCTTTATACCTAAAATGTCAAGAAGTATAAGGAAGGCCACAATACATGCCTTAGATTAGAAGAGGAACTCTGCCCTCTAGGTAGCCCAGGAAAGCCACACTCGCCTCAACTGGAGGCCCCTCAGCTGTTGGTTCAGTCTGCTCATCTGGGCTTTGCTGCCACCTAGGACCTTCTGTAGTAATTATCTTGATGAAAAGCCACAGTGAGCTCCATCCACATTAGATCAGCAGCTCTGACAGGTGAAATGAACCTCTCCTAACTCGTTTAGATTTTTGCTCCATTGGGAAGTCTTCTCTGATGAGCACACACATAGCGTAGACAACTGAAAGGTTCAGCCTGCTGAATATTTATGCTGCTCAGGAAGATACAGGGTGTAGCAGCCACTGCAGCACTGAGGGGCCTATGAATCCTCTGGGGCTCTTACCCAGAGCAGGTAAAGAAGTGGCTGTCAGTTTAGCTAAGCCATCCATTGACCAACTGGAGCCTCCCATGCTGTCTACACAGCCTGACCAAACTGGAATGGGGTAGGGGCGGGGAAGTGGCCTCTCCACCAAGCTACAGGATGATGTTTTGTCCCCTTTCTCCTGCTACTATCTTCCCTGCCCCCTCTTAGTTCTGCTCAGCACCTGCAGCCCAGTCTTCATTGCTTCTGGATTCTGGGGCAAATTGGAAATGAAACACTGCTCACCTGATAGGCAACAATTACCATCTTGCTTCTCTCATTTATTCTTCTTCTGTCCCCTCAATCCAACATGTACCATCTACCCATGAGATGTTTTCAGGGACTTGCAGGCCAAGTGTCCCCAGGGCTAAATTTCTTTCAGGGTGACTGAAGAACACTCAAAAATCTTGAAAAAGGAGCCCTGACCGGGTGACTTAGTTGGTTGGAGCACTGTGATCCCCCATCAGGGCACATACCTAGGTTACAGGTTTGGTACCCAGTCAGGGTGCATACGAGAGGCAACCCATTGATGTTTCTCTCTCTCTCTCTCTCTCTCTCTATCTCACTCTTTCATCAATAAATATATACACAGGTGAGGATTTTTAAAAAATCTTGAAGAAGGAATATAGTCTGTTGAGAAAACTCAGGACTTGGAGCCAGGAAACCTGGTTTCAAGTGCCACCTCTTATCACCCTTCAGATTGGACGAATCCCCTTATGTTCCTGGACATCTGCACAAGAACCTTCACACGACAAAGAGAGATAATGCTCTTTTCTCCAGTCTTTCTCACAGCCTGGTTGAGAAGCTCAAAATGGAAAATAAGATAATTCATACTAAGTACCCTAGGAAATCGAGAACCATCATATCAAGTGTTGCTGTTATTTCAAGAAGCTCTGTTATTCTACAGTTTTGGCAAAGAACAAACCCTGTTTTCTTTGTTCCTACTGAGACATTGGCCATCCCACCCTGCAACACTATCACTTCTGCCCTGGGACACATCTTGTCAGGTCACAGTTTTGCCTCAATTGTGTTCTCCTTGGACAGTATATCTGGTTGTCTACAAAGAGGGAAGGCAAAGGGGAAATTCTCTACATGAGAATTTTGTCAACCCTCTTAGCCTAGGATTTCCGGATTGAAGAACATATTCCTCTGTCTCCCACATTCCACAGAAAGGTCAGCAATACTCAGAGCAACACTCACAGAGGGGGACTCAGTAATACATCAGCTTAGATGAGGCCAACTGCCCACCTCCAGCATGCCCTGCCCACACAGCACCCTGGGCTTAGGCACAGTAACATTGAGGCTTTGCTGCCACAAACTGACTGCACTCTCAGGGCTGAAAGTGACAATACTATGGAAGGGTCTCACTTTTGGATCCCATGATTGGACCTCCACTGGGGTGGGATGAAGCAGGGTGGGCAGGATTGGCTCAGGTGAGAGCGTACACTTTCAGAGAAGGATCTGATCATGGGGAGTCCTCAGGGGCACCATTTACAAAGCTGTCCCTGAGTACCAAGTCTGAGCTTGATGCCCTCGAGGCCCACTTAGGAAAAGATGCAAACCCAAACATGTCTACGTTAGCAAGAACTGAAGTCAGAACACTAGCCAACATTAACACCACGGAGAACATCTTAGAACCCCCAGTGCACAGTCCTCTGTCTGCTCCCGTCTCCAGTCCCATCAGGACGACTGTGTTTACCCCTACCAGTCCATGCTACCTAGTGCCATCCTCTCCAACATCCCAAAGTACTTCTTTCTATCAATAGACCAAATCTTCAGTGATCTTCCACCATCCGAAAGAAAAAACCCAAGCTGCTCAGCCTCACACTCAAGAGCCCCAACCTAATCACTCCCAGAATTACCTCTAAGCCTGGGCTCCCACCTTGCACACTCCCATACACATCTTTTACCTCAGTTGAACCACTATCCTTACTCTGCCCCAAACTGGCCTTGCGTCCCCACGTGTCCAAGCACTGGCACCCAATCTCCAGGGCCCAGCTCTTGTCCCTCCTGCTCAAGCCTACATGGGGTTCTCCCTCTCTAGAAATACTTTTCTTCTACTTGGAATCAGAAATCCACAATGTAGAACTGATGTTATTAACCTCTTTTATTTAAATATAACACATACACACAAAAGTGCACAAGTCATAATCTCAATGAATTATTATAAAGTGAACACTCTCATGTAACCACCACCCAGGTCAAGAGATGGAATGGTACCAGCACCTCAGAAGTCCCTTTCAAGCTCCCTACCTCCATTCCAAAGGTAACCTTCATCCTGCTGTCTAACAACATGGGTTAATTTTTGCACGATTTTGAGATGCATACAGAATCATGTACTGTTTTGTGATGGCCATCTCTTGCTCAACCTTGTATTTGAGAGAATCCACCATGCTACGTGTGACCCATTTTCATTGCCATATAATAGTTTGTCACTACATGCACACAAATACCCCTTTAGTCAACTAGCTTGATTGCACCTGTTTTTTAAATTCAAATTATCAGTGACTAAGAACATGGCATCAGAGGGTTTTTTTTTAATCGGAGTTCTTTTTTAAGATCCAAAGTGGAATTCTTACTATACAGAAATTTATTTGATATTTATGAATAAATGACATTCATAAATTTATAGATGAAGCCACAAAACTACTATAAAGGTCAATAACTTTAGAGCAATGAGGACAATCTTTCCAGAAAGTTGAAGGCTGTCACCTTATCCTGCCTTAACTCCAGCCACTCCCATGCCTGCCTTTTGTTTACCTGAGCATATTAATGGTTCCAGCACCTGGCTAATTATGACAGATGACAAGAACAAACATTTTCCAGATCCAACCAACAATGTTATGATGTACTAACAACTCTCATGAGGATGCTATTCATAAGCTTTTTAAAAGTATTGGCTTCACTATATATTTGCTGTGTTATACTAGCCACCATCTCCCTCCAATTGTATATGATCATAGAACCATGGCAGTTTGGTGACGGGAGGATCCTAGTGCTACAACCTATTCATTCCACAGATGCAGATATTAAGTCCAATACAAGTTAAATGAATTGTCCAAGGGAACAAAGTTGTTGAAGGAGTAAAGCCCAGCTCTCCTGCCGACAGCAGTATGGAGGACAAGAAAACCAGTGAAAGCTGGAAGTGCCTGCCCAGAATTCATGGAAGATGTGGGATTGAAATTGGGCCTTACGGTCTTTAAATCAGGAGCAATGAGTACTGGAATGTGAGTAGAAATAGTCAGGTGCTATGTCAGGCTACCATTCATATGACTCCTTGAAGGCAGAAACTAGATTTTGATCATCTTGGTATTCCCTAAGCCTCAGTACCATGTAAGGGACACAAGAAAGGCTCAACAATGAGTGAATGATTGAGCAAGCAAGTAGGTATGAAACTCTATACTCTGGAGAAGTTTATGTAGAGAAGAAAAAAAAGAATGGAACCTCAGTGAAGGCCTTCAGTTAAAAGTCAGGAGAAGGAGCCCTGACTGGTGTGGCTAAGTTGGTTGGAGCATCATTCCGTACACCAAAAGGCTGCAGGTTGGATTCCTGGTCAGGGCACATGCCTAGGTTTCAGGTTCTATCCCTGTTTGGAGTGCACATGAGAGGCAGATGTTTCTCTCTCACATCATTTTTTTCTCTCTCTCCCTCCATTCCCCTCTCTCTAAGATCAGTGAGCATGTTCTCACATGAGGATTAAGAAACGAAGGCAGGAGAAGGAGTCACCACAGGGAACAAGAGGAGTCAGAAAGCAAAACAACAGAAACAGTCATGCAGTGTCAGTGAGCAGGGGAGGAGAAATTCTAGACCAAGAATGTCAACAGCACCAAATATATGAAGGGGTTATGAAGAACGAGAATGACGAAAAAGTAGTTGAATAATTAAAAAACAGTAAGGCAAGATGTCTATTACTAAGCTGGAACAACAGCGTATTTTGGCTGGGCAAGAGGTCAGGCTCTGATGTACCCAGGAAGGAAGGGCAGATGACATCCATCCCAGCCTGGCACCACTGACTTGCTCCCTGAGCCCATTCCTCAGAGCATCCACTTACATTAGTGCCTTGAGTTCTGCAGTAAATAGAGGTAAGAAGTGCCCCCTCACAGCTATTTGCATATAAAATGAGGACTAGAACTCTGATCCTCATGGAGGTTCAAGGACCTCAGCACCTATCAAGCACCCTCTTGCAACACAGTAGACCCTAAAGATGCTCAGTAAATGCAGCATGCTTAAATAGCTGAATGTTGACTTCAGGGAAACATTTAGAATGAATTAGTATGGAAGCCATGGCAAAAACTGGGTAGCAATGTGAAAACCCTCAAAACGTCACTTCTCATCTCTTTCCTGCGACCACTATTGACCCAGCATGTCTCAGGTCACCAGACTAGGTCAGGACCAGAGCATTTGAAGAATGAAGGGCTCGTCTTCATCAGCCCTGGCTTTAAATGGCAGGAAGAGTGACAGGGCTGTCACTATCAAAGCCTCTAGAGGCTCTGGGGCCACTGGCCTGACCTCTGCCAGGCAAGGGCAAATTTGCTTCAGCTCTTTACCCCTCAACAAACGTTTGACACCTCCTGTGTCTCAGGCACTCTTAGTAGATGCTGAACACGCCCATGCCAGAGAACAAACCTATTCCTTGCCCTCCAGAGCTTACAGTCTAGAGCAGAAGGTCCACAGATGAACTTCAGAGTGTACTGGGAAATCCCTTAAATTAGATGAAAAACAGTCTAGATAGGGAGGGAAGTGGGAAAAGTCAAATTCTCAAATGGCTTTGTGATTCAAAAAAGATAAAAACCACTGATTTGGGAGCATTTGTTTCCCACGTTTCTAAGTTCTCAGCAAATACCCAAGCACGCACTTACAGCACCTCCTGGGTGTCTTCTAACCTTGTGTTGAACAGACGACTTGCCTTCCTCACAAGCTCCTAGCAGACTCCTGGTGGTGGAGGAGGGAAGTACACTTCTTGGTTGCCCTGGTCTGCAGTTCCCAGGAGTTCCCTCCCAGGAAGGGTGAGTTTATCCAGGGAGTGGCTGCCCCTGCTCCTTTGGAATACTTTGGGCTCATATTGGGGGACAGACCACTGCCTACAACCTGACAGGCAGAATGACTAGGGAGAAATTCTTATCTTTTTTGAAAGTACTATGGGCTTCCTGAGATTTCTCCAAACTAAACACCACTGACTGAGATGGAAAAAACACAATTTTCTTTTAAAAAGGGTCAAAGATAGGTCAGTGTGTGATTCAAACTTGGAGGAAGAGGGCAAAGCAAGCAAAGGCACTGGGCATAGCCTGTCTGGTCTAGCAGTCCTCTTTCTCATGCAAATTAATGACCTGCCGTTCTTAAATGTTCATCACCCGTAAGTACACCTTTGTCCGTGGGACTCATGAAACACCACCCACCCATCCCCAGACACAGCCTGACTCTTCAAAAAGGAGGGACAGATCCCCCTGGGCTTCCTTGGAATGATATCACCATACTATACTCCTCCTAAACGTTTTACTTTTCTGCTGATGCTGTAAGTTATAAAACTCGTTTAAATTTTTAAAAATGGAGTGTTCTAATGAACTTGAACCCCAATATTTTTGGAAAATGTAAGGCCTAGAAGCCAAAGTAAGTTATTACCAGCAATTTTCTGATTCAATTTTGGAACAGACTCTGTATTGTTTTTAATTTTTATTGAATTTATTGGGGTGACACTGGCTAACAAAATCATACAGGTCTCAGGTGTACAGTTCTACAACACGTCATCTGTATATTGTATGGTGTATTCACCACCCCAGGTCAAGTCTCCTTCCATCATCATTTATCCCCCCTTTATCCTCATCTACCTCCCCCACCCCCGTTTCCGTCTGGTAATCACCATACTATTGTCTGTGTCTGAGTTTTGTTTTGTTTTGTTTTGCCTAATGCCTTCACCTTTTCCACCCAGCATCCCTACCCACTCCCCTCTGACAGCTGTCAGTCTGTCGTCTGTATCTATGAGTCTGTTTCTATTTTGTTTGTTAGTTTATTTTGTTCATTAGATACCACATGTAAGTGAAATCATGTGGTGCTTCTCTTTCTCTGACTGATTTATTTAACTTAACATAATACTTTCCAGGTCTATCCATGCTGTCACAAAAGGTAAGAGTTCCTTATTATGGCTGAGTAGTATTCCTTTGTATGAATGTGTCACAGCTCTTTTATCAACTTATCTACTGATGGACGCTAGGGCTATTTCCAAATCTTGACTATTATATTTAATGCTGCAGTGAACATAGAGGTGCATATATTCTTTCAAATTAGTATTTCGGGTTTGTATGGATATATTCCCAGGAGGGGATTCACTGGGTCACAAGGCAGTTCCATTTGTAATTTTTCGAGGTAAGTCCATACTGTTTCCACAGTGGCTGCACCAATATTCATTCCCACAACAGTGCATGAGGGTGCCCTTTTCTCCACATTCGCTGCAGTCTTCGTTGTATGTTGATTTACTGATGACAGCCATTCTGACAGATGTGAGGTGATATCTCATTGTGGTTTTAATTTGCATTTTTCTAATGGTTAGAGATATTGAGCATCTTTTCATATGTCTATTGGCTATCTCTACGTTCTCTTTGGAGATATATCAGACTTTTGCCTATTTTTTAACTGGACTGTTTGGGAGGTTTTGGTGTTTAGTTGTATAAATTCTTTTTTAAAAATTATTTATTTATTTATTTTTAGAAAGAAGGGAAGGGATGGAGAAAGAGAGGAGGAGAAACATTGATGTGAGAGAGAAACATCGATCAATTGTCTCTCATATGTGCCCCGACTGGGGACCGAACCTGTAACCCAGGCATGTGCCCTGACTGGGAATCAAACTGGTGACCTCTCACTTTGTCGAACGATGCCAAACCAACTGAGCCAGACCAGTCAGGGCGCGTTGAGTAAATTCTTTATAAATTTTGGATATTAACCCCTTAACAGATATATCATTGGTGAATATGTTCTCCCATTCAGTGAGTTGTCTTTTCATTGTGTTGATGGTCTCCTTTGCTGTGAAAAAAGTTTTTAGTTTGATGTCATCCCTTTTGTTTCCCTTGCCCGAGGAGATACATCAAAAACATATAGCTATGAGAAATGTCTGAGATTTTACTGCCTATGTTTTCTTCTAGGAGTTTTATGGTTTCTTTTTTTTTTAATATGGAATTTTTAAGTATATTTCATTGACTATGCTATTAGAATTGTCCCAATTTTTCCCCTTTGCACCCCTCTGCCTGATACCCCCCTTCCCTCCAGCAATCCACCCCACTTAGTTCATGTCCATAGGTCATGCATATAAGTTCTTTGGCTTCTCCATTTCCAATACTATTCTTTTTTAAAAGTATATTTTATTGATTATGTTATTATAGTTGTCCCATTTTTTTTCTCCCCTATATTCTCCTCCACCCTGTAGTCCACCTCTCACCAGCATTCCCCCACCTTAGTTCATGTCCATGGGTCATACATAGAAGTCCTTTGGCTTCTGTATTTCTCAAATTATTCTCCTGTCTATTTTGTACCTACCATTTATGCTTCTTATTCCCTGCACCTTTTCCCCCATTCTCCATCCTTCCCTTCCCACTGATAACCCTCCATGTGATCTCCAGACCTATGATTCTGTTCCTGTTCTAGTTCTTTGCTTAGTTTTTGTTTTAGGTTCAGTTGTTAACAGTTGTGAGTTTGTTGTCATTTTACTGTCCATAGTTTTGATCCTCTTCTATTTCTTAGATAAGTCCCTTTAACATTTCATACGATAAGGGCTTGGTAATGATGAACTCCTTTAATTTGACCTTATTTGGGAAGCACTTTATCTGCCCTTCCATTCTAAATGACACCTTTGCTGGATAGAGTAATCTTGGATGTAGGTCCTTGCTTTTCATGACTTTGAATACTTCTTTCCAGCCCCTTCTTGCCTGTAAGATTTCTTTTGAGAAATTAGCTGATAGTCTTAGGGGAACTTTTTTGTAGGTAACTGTCTCCTTTTCTCTTGCTGCTTTTAAGATTCTCTCCTTATTTCTAATCTTGGGTAATGTAATTATGATGTACTTTGGTGTGTGCTTCCTTGGGTCCAACTTCTTTGGGACTCTCTGAGCTTCCTGGACTTCCTGGAAGTCTATTTCCTTTTCCAGGTTGGGGAAGTTCTCCTTCATTATGTTTTCAAATAAGTTTTCAATTTCTTGTTCTTCCTCTTCTCCCTCTGGCACCCCTCTGATCAGATGTTGGCACATTTAAAGTTGTCCCAGAGGTTCCTAAGCCTCTCCTCATTTTTTTGAATTCTTGTTTCTTCATTCTGTTCTGATTGAATGTTTATTTCTTTCTTGTGCTCCAAACTGTTGATGTGAGTCCTGGTTTTCTTCCCTTCACTGTTGGTTTCCTGTATATTTTGCTTTATTTCACTTTTGATAGCCTTCACTTTTTCCCCTATTTTGCAACCATACTCAACCATTTCTGTGAGCATCCTGATTACTAGTGTTTTGAACTCTGATAGGTTGGCTATCTCTTCATCGCTTAGTTCTTTTTCTGGAGTTTTGATCTGTTCTTTCATTTGGGCCATATTTCTTTTTTTTTTTTTGGCATACCTGTTAGGTTGTAAGGGGCAGAGCCTTAGGTATTTGCCAGGGCGGGGCAACTCACATCACTGCATTGTAGTGCTATCTGTGGGGGAGGAGTCAGAGAGGGAACAATGCGCTTGCTCACCTCACCACTGGCTTTCAGTCACTTCCTCCACTACCCACAAGCAAATTGCACCCTTCTGGTGCTGATTCCCAGGTGGGTGGGTGGGCTTATGTACATTCTAGAACCCTGTGTGTCTCTCCAACTAACTCTCCTGTGAAGCTGGGAGTTTCTCCTGCCACTGCAATTCCCACAGATTTTTACACTCAGAGGTTTTGAGGCTTTCTTTTCCTGTGCTGGAACCCTGGGTTGCATCATCTGTCTTGCTCCCTATTTGTTCCTCCCGGTTTATCTACACACAGATGTGGGATGCCAGCCACAACCTTGCCCACCCCATCCTCCACCTGGCACCTTGCCAAGCGTCCTCTCTGCTCCATCCAGCTGCCCATCTCCACCCCTCCTACCAATCTGAATGAATGTTTCTTTTTTAACTCCTTGGTTGTCGGATTTCCATACAGTTTGATTTTTTGGCAGTTCTGGTTGTTTTTTGTTTTTAAATTGGTTGTTGTCCTTCTTTTGGTTGTACAAGGTGGCAAAGTGTATCTACCTACACCTACATCTTGGCCAGCTCCATTTCCTATACTATTATGGTTTCAAGTTTAACATTTAAGTCTTTAATGCATTTTGAGTTCTTATTTATGGTATAAGAAAGTGATCTAGTTTCATTTTTTTGTACATATCTGTCCAATTTTCCCTACACCATTTATTAGATAGACTATTTTTACCCCATCGTATGTTCTTGCCTGTTTGTCAAATATTAATTGACCATAAAGGTGCAAGTTTATTTCTGGGTTCTCTATTTTGTTCCATTGATCTATATGTCTGTTTTTATGCCAGTTTCTTGCTGTCTGAATACTATGCCCTTGTAAGCAGATATTATTATTCCTTCAACTTTGTTCTTCTTTTTCAAGATTGCTGTGGCTATTCAGGTTCATTTGTGGTTCCATATAAATTTTTGGAATATTTGTTCTAGTTCTGTGAAATACACCATTAATATTTTTATAGGAATTGTGTTGAATCTATAGATTGCTTTGGGTAGTATTGCTTTGGACATTTTAATGATGCTAATTCTTCTTATCCAGGGACATGGTATGAGCTTTCACTTATTTGCATCCTTACAAAAGAAATTGTTCAATTTCTTTCTTCAGTGTCTTACAATTTTCTGAGTACAGGTCGTTTACATCCTTGATTATGTTTATTCATGGGTATTTATTTATTTGATGTAACTGTGAATGGAATTGTTTTCTTAGTTTCCTTTTCTGATAGTTCATTGATGGTGTATAGAAATGTAACTAATTTCTGCATATTTACTTTGTATCCTGCTACTTTCCTGAATTCAGTTCTAGTAGCTTTTTGGTGGAATCTTTGGGGTTCTCTATTTACAGTGTCATGTCATCTGAAGACTGTGTTGGTTTTTGGATAAACCTTTGAGAACACTGTGAAGCCACAATAGTGTTCTCAATGGCTTAAGACCATGCTAAGCTACATTGCTCTCCTTCCTGACATTGAAATGACTTGTGCTGTGGAAAGAGATCCAACTCTGAGGAATAGAATGTGTCTTGGGAAGTGAGCCTAGGGACAAATAGGGTTTTCCCTCTTCATTAGGTCTCAGAGACCAGGGTCCTGCAACCAGGGCAACCAGAGCAGAGAGAGATGTAGGGAGGGCATTACATGGCAGAAGGCAACGCGGCAACATAAGGAGGGACCAGGAAAGTGTAAATTTAAAAAAAAAAAAACAACCTGTGTAGGTATATGGCTGTGGGACTCTAAGAAGAATAATTTCTTGTATCTTGTTCTATGGGTTTTCTCACCTTTTTTTCTACACTAGAATTCCCTTTTATTATCCCAAGGCTTTTTGACAAAGTTCTTTTGGTAGGTGTTATAGCCAGCCTCTGGTGTATTTGGTCAGATAACAGAGGGTTCTTGGTCTGCACTTGGGCTGAGGAGGTATGGGGAAAGCAGTAGCATCTGGACAAGCTGGTCACAGGTGGCCAGGGCATCAACAGAACTTCAGAACCAACAGAGATCAGCAGAATATTAAGCATTCCTCTGGGAATTACATGGGAGCAGACCCAATAAACTACTAAATTCTCAGTTGTCAATCAGGATCCAGGCTTGGATTCTTGTGATTTTTAAGCACCAGAGGGAAGGGTGACCTTTGAAGACCAGAGAAGCCAAAAGCTTCAGAATTAGTTAGTTACTTGGAACTGCCCCCAAATCGTTCATGGCCAAATGTCACAAATGTGTGAGCAGTAAAACTCAAAAGAGATCAGAGGATGGAAAGGTTGCTCTTCCCCACAATGTCTAGCAAGGCTTCACAAAAGAAGAATTTTAACTAGGTCCTGAAGAGGGGTTAGTAATGGGAAAGTGGGAGGACAAGGGAGGGTACTCCTCTTAGGAGAAATGTTCAGAGCCAAAGCAGGAAGGTGCCAAAGTGTAAGGTGTACTTTGAACAAGGAAATGGTCCTGTCTGGCTGGAAGCTAGTCTGTACTTTTTGGTGTCCATCCTCCCTACTTCATATCACATTAGGTCCCATTCTTGAGTCCCAGGGATAGAAACTTACTAAGCTGGTCTCGGCTAGAAACTTACTAAGCTGGTCTCGGCAGAGCTATTGAAGATGCTGAAGTTATCTTGAGTTAACTGGTGCTAGTTCTCAAAGAGAGGTCTGTCATCCCAAAAGGACAGAAACAGGTCTAAGTGATTTACCCTTGGTTTTCTCATGCCTCACATCCCCCTCTCAGAAGGCACTCCTGCATCTTACGCCCAAAACCCCTGCAAAATGCTTCAAAAGTGCTCATGTCTCCTCTTATGCTCCTACCTCACAGTTACTCTGTTCCACACAAGGACCCCTCTGGGCAAGAGATGTGTTGTTTTCTCACTTTCATCAGAAAATACTTATTTAGCACCTACTCTCTGTCACACCTGTTCTAAGCATAGAGGGGGATACAGCAGTGAATAGATCAGTCTCTGCTCTCACAGAGTTTTCCTTCTAGTGGGAAAGACAAACAAATAGAATCTGTAAATAAAATGTGAAGTAATGTTCTGAATAAAAGTAAATAAACTGAATAAAGAGACAAGAAATAGAAAGGACGGAGTCTATTTTATCTAAGGTGGACAGAATAAGAGGGACACTAAGCAGAAGCCACAGGGGTGGAGCCCAGGCCCTGAGATGGACATGAGTTGGTATGACTGAAGAAATAGAAGGCCACCATGGCTGGAGCAAGCTCAGCGAGATGGGGGAAGAAGAGGTCAAGGGACAGGCAAAGACTCTTAGGAAAGTGACAGAGGAAGAATTATCCTGCAGCTCCTGGAACATGGTCCACTCCCACCCATCACAACCACACAGCACCCATGATCATACCCCACTGACCCAGCCCTTGAAAGGGCCTTGCCTGCCATTATCCCCTCACTCTCTCTGCCAGGCTCATTAAACTTTTCCAAAGTTACCATGCTCTGCAATTGGGAGGAAAAGGACAAACTTCCCATTTTAAAGTTAGAGCAATCAACAGCCAAGGGATTTGAAGTGGCTGGGGCCTCATTATTACAGTGTTGTGATGAGTCTCCAGAGAAGCCCCACAACTTCACTCCAGAGGAGAGAAAGCTTCCCTCAGGGATCAATACTTGGGGCTCCAAATTTCAAAGTTTCATAGAAGCCAAGAAACAACCCAAATCCACCAGGCCTGTACTAGATGGTCATAAAGTCACAAAGTCTCCCAAAAATGGCTTATGCCAAGGTCTTGTTAGGAGTGTTAATCCTGGATATAGATGAAGGATAATCCAGTAGAGCCCATGGGACTCTTGGTGGTTGAGCTAAATGAATCTTATTACCCACAGATACCTCTTTAGTTCAGGAGGAATGGACAGAAAGAGAGACTCTAAGATCATGTCCGTAGGATGATGCACTTGCTCCCTCACCCATAAATCCAATAGCAAGCATCAGAGTCCTGTCACCTCAGAATTTAATGTTTTGATGAGGCTAGAAAGGCAAGAAGCTCCTTCAAACTGGGAAACTCACTCCAGCTGGGTGACCAGGAAGATCCAAGAGTAACTGCTTCTTGGGCCTGAGGTAACTTGGGGCCTGTAAGATAGCTGAGTGGTTGGAAAATGAGGAGCTTGGAGCTTGTCAAAAAGGATACAACTCAACCGTGCTAAATAATAATAGTTAACATTTACTGGGCACTTACTGTGTGCCGTTCCAAGCACTTTTCACATGTTCTCTCTAATCCTCCAAGCAGACCTGTGAGCTAGGGGTTGTTTTTATGATTCCCAGTCCACCAAGGAGGAGGCTGAGGCACAGAGACTAATAAGGCACTGGCTTCCAAAATTACATAGCTAGTCAATGGGAGGGTCAGGACTTATATCCAGGTCAGAATCCAGAACCTGTACCCCAGGTGTTATGTGCATGGCACCCTGGAAACTCTCCAGTAGCCTGAATATTCTCGGTATAGCTCTGGATAGAGTGGGCACTAACTAATGTTTTGCATGAATGACTTTTTAGTGTCAAGGAAATTTGCCTGACCAACGTCATGATGATCGTTTCTTTTGTAAAATCCCATAATTTTTAAGTGCCACGTTGGTATGAACTCATTGTTCCCAAGAGAACAAAGAGCTGGACTTTGTGAACTCCAGGGCCCCTCCTCATCTTGTGCTCAAAGTTCTGATGGAATCACTCTGGGGAGACAAGGCAGAGGCTAATCCACAGAGGGAACTGTGGATCTCAGTGGGTCCACCACAGGCAGAACCTAATCTACATCACTGCCTGGCGCCATCACACTGTTTTCAGGGCAGCAGGACACCATCCTATTAACTCTACACAGTCGTGTGAGCTTCAGCTCCCCATGGGTCTCTTTGAAGGACCATTCTGATGCCTCCTCTCTCCAATCAAAGGGCTAGATACAGGTGGTCTCACATGTTAGCCAGAGAGCATCTATGGAGTTAAAGTTACTCAAGGCAAAGCAACTGTGTGGTCTTCTACAGAAGGCCATCTGGTTGTATCCAATCTATCTCCTGCCACACACCAGAGCATGTCTGCCCTCTACGAGGAAAAAGCAGGGGAGTGACTGTCTGTTTACCATTCAAACAGCTTCTACGTCCCTTCCCATGGCTGACTCCTCTTCTTCTCTCATCATTTTTGTAGCATTCCTAGATGTCTCTGGTAGTTATATAAATAGATCTGCTTTTTTCCAATGTTTTATTATAAAAAGGTTAAATACACAGAAAAGCCTAAAGAATAATACAGTGAATACCCAAAACCCACCACCTAATCCAATTTTTTAATCTCTTAGTAGGCATCTATGCTTCTATGGATAGATGAAACATTTAAGAATAGGAAAAAATTTTCAGATGTTCACAAAAAAACCTAATGATTATACTCAATGGTGAAATAGTAAAGTAATTCTAACTTTGAAGTCAGAAAAACATAAGCTTCATACTCATGAATTTGACCTTGGTTAGAAATGGTACTGAAGACAAAAGCCGTAGGCCTTAGTTAATAGTCCAAATGCCGTGAAGGAAAGAGAGACCATTGAGGGCAATGTCTAAAAGCGCCAAACCTTTTCATCTGATTAGAGAGACAAGAAAACAGGAAAACAGCTACATATCTGTTACTCAAGAATTTAGTACATCTATATATTTTTTGTATCTTGTGCTTACAGAAGTGAGCATTTGTCTAAATCAATCAAATGAAAGAGCTTTCCGACATTATTGAAAGACCTTTAAAAAATAGTTCCAAGGATAGTTGTCTTATAGCCTTGAAACTAAAAATACTTGTTATAAGAAACCGTATGTGTTTAAAATGTTTGTTTTCAGAAGTTTGTGTTTACTTAAAGTTGTAAACTCTATTTTCACCAGAGTTTGATTTGTTTGCCACTGTTATTACCTCAGTAGGGAATATATAGCTAAATAAATGCTATGGGAAATTTCACAGCCTAAACCGCTCGTATCAACCAAGAAGAAAGAATTTTAAAAGCAAACGAATTGAGGATACAAAATAATAAATTAGGAAGAAAAAAGATCAACCTATGGAAATTAAGAGGGGGGAACTAATAAAGAGGAAGGTAATGAGTTTTTGTAACTAGAAACAACAAATATAAGAACTGATTTTTTTAAATTAATAGATTATTAGCAAGGCCATATTCTCCTTTGTTTTAAAAGGAGAAAGCGCAAACACACCAAATAGGAAAAAAAGTAACTAGCTACAGCAGAAATTATTTATATATGCATTTCTCTTTTGCTCACATCTATTCAAACACATTTGAAAACTGACCCGAGAAAAGGTGAAAAACAAATATACCAAAAAGCGTGACACTAGCATGGAAGTTGTCGGAGCTACTCTCTGCACTGCCCTGCCCCAGGCACCAGGCCCAGATAATGCCACAGAACTCAGCACAGCACACAGGAAGTCAACAGACAGACAAACACTTCTAATTCTTTTCATAAAGCAAGGGCTATATCAATAGAAAAACAGAAAAAATAGTACCAAAGGACTACCTATTTATGGATATCAATGCAAAGATCACAACATAACAGCCATGAGAACCCAGTGAAGCATTAAAAAAATTATATGCCATAACCCAGTGGGGTTTTCTGAGGCATGGCAAGAAGATTGAATATTAGGAAATTTGTTAATATGATTCACCGTATGGATATAGAGAGAGAAACATCTTATGACAATTTCCATGGATGTTGAAAAAAGTTTATTAAAAAACAACTTCCATTCTTAATTTTTGAAAAAATTATTGATAAAAATGGGAAAAGATGAATACTTTCTTAACATTACATATCTGTAATTTCTAAAGCCAGAGTTATTCTCAATGGGGAAAGGCTTGAAGCTGCTTCACTAAAGTTAGAATTTAAAGAATTAAAGTATTAAATACTTTAATAAATACAGTATTAAATACTGTAATACTTCAAAGAGTTACAGTATTTGCTGTTTCTAGCTGTAAAAATGTTCACTGTCGTGTGCACTGTGAAGTGCCAACATTTGAGAGAAAGTAGGAAGAAATTAGCAACAGAGAGATAAAAATTAGAGTGGGGGGAAATGGAGCCAACTGTACTTGAACAACAATTTTTTTTTTAAATAAGAAGAAAAAGAGAGAGATAAAAATTATGCAATTTTATTGGAAACTTCCACAAAAATATATGGAAAACTATTGCAGCCAATAAATAAATTGAGTAAGATGGTTGAATAAAAAGTATACCAAAAAGTCATCTTATTAGTGAGAAATAGGTTGCAAACAATGGAAGTCACTCAAAGTGGTATAAAAAGATGGTGATTTTTTGTGTTTTATGAAGTCACTGGAAGGGCTGGAAAAACAAGGTCTGAGCAGAACCTCCCAGAGCCCTCACTCAGTCAGGGCAGCTCTGCTGGGATCGCCAGCACTGCCACTGGTGCTGCAGGAAGCTGCTCAGTCAGGAAGAGGCTGGCCCCACCACGGCACAGCCTGCCATGAACTGTGTTGGAAAATGTCCATAGCACGCCCTGCCGCTCTCCCCCCACACCCTCACCCTGTAATAGTTACAGATTCAGCTTCCTACACATACAAGATCTAAATTTTATCCAGATTACTAGTGACAGTGCAGTCTTGGAAATGTACTTTTTAGCTATGGAAAGTCAGCTCTAGTGAAACAACACTAAAAATAATCTCAGAACTAAAAGAACTTTTAAATCCTCTGTCTTAAGAAACTTAATTTTATAAGCTTTCAAATTAAACACAGCTGATAAATCAAACATGGTGGAAGATTCAAATGAGAAGATTAATGTAGCTGTGTTCACAAAAGGGAGAGTTCTCTATTGTTTTCCTGCTATTCAGTGTAAAAATTAAAAAAATAAGTAAATGTGATTCCCTCACTGTTAAATTATTCCATTACCTATTTTAAATGAATGCCTTCAAGTTCATCAAGAATCATGAAAGGGTTTAGTTAAATATGGGAAGTCGTGGGGCAGAATTAAGTGAAGGGATAATAATACTTCATGAATGACATTTGTGAATGGGCTCCAGTAAATCTAAGCTTCCAATGAACTCCCTAAAGATTCTTACATGGAGTTCAGATGAGGTTCTTCATAAGCTAGAAAAGTCCCAAACAGCTTTTGATTGTTCAAGAGGGTACCAGAATTCATTGACTTCTTTCTGCTAAAGTTTAAAACAATATTGAGAGGATTAATAAATAGTTGATGAATATTCTTCTTATAGAAGAGTTCCAGTTGCTAAATAAAGAAGGCGTGAGAGAATTAGAATATGACCATATGAAATATTTTTGCCAAGAAATCAAACCTGAATGTGACCAAGCATGTACACTGCAGAGCCAGTCCTCAGGAGATACAGAGTGCCATGAGGCTACAAATAGCAAGCAAGGACTGTGGGCATGCTACAGGACAAGAGATCGGTGCATTCAACCCATAAATTGTAAGGAAAAAAGAGAGAAAAGAACAGAGTGGGGAACCTCAGCAAGGGGCAAAGCATGGTTCACGTTTAGATCTTGATCCAAACTATTACAAAGTATTGAACATAATCAGGGAAATATGGGTATGAAATATCAGAGGCTATTTATTATAGTAATGTATTATGATATATTACATTATTATCATATATTACTATATAAGAGTATTAATATAAATACTAGTGAGAAACTGTTATTAAATTTCAGATGTCATAGTGATGTTACAGTTGTGGCTTTTTAAAAACAGTTTTTAGCTTTCAGAGACACACATTGGAGATTTATGCATAGAATTATATGATGTCTGGTATATGCATCAAAATAACCCAGTGGAGGAGAACATAGAGATGGAACAAGTTTAGTCAAAAACGTATCACTTTTGAAGGTTGGTAATGGGTACGTGAGCATTCATTATAGTATTTTTTCTACTTTTGTCTATGATAGAAATTTTCTATTACGTAAGTGTTACAAGAAAAACGCACATAAGTTGAAAATAAAAGCTCTACTAATAGTTTCTAAAATCAAACATAACATTCAGTTTTGCTGCTACTTCAAGGATACACATGTTTGAAATTTTCAGGACTTACACTGTTTGATTTCAAGGTTTACTATAAAGCCACAATAATCAAGACATTTTGCCAATGGAACAGAATGGAGAGTCTAGAAATACATTTATATGACTCATTGGTTTTCCACAAAGACGCAAAGGTAATTTAATGTGGGAAGAATAGTCTTTTCAACAAATGGTATTGGAACAATTGCATATCAGTATTTTCAAAAACTGATCCTTAACTATTACCTCACACCATACCCAAATATTAACAAAATGGATCATAGACCCAAACATAAAAGCACAAACCATAAGCACTTAAAGGCTTAACAGCATAAACACTTCTGAAAGAAGATTAGGAGAAAATTATTGTGATCTATGTTAGGCAAAGATTTCTTGGAAAGAATCTGAAAAGTACTAAAAGAAAAAATTGATAATTGTACCTTGTCAAAATGTAAAACTTTTGCTTTTTCAGAAT
>VMDR010017180.1:0-20360 GCA_007922815.1 Macrotus californicus | reverse complement strand
CCCTCCCTGCTTGAGCTCTCCTTGTTTGCTGTCAAAGGTGAGACCTTAAGGGTGGGGCCTTGTCGGCATCATTGATCTCTCTTCCAGGACCTTGACCCTGGGACCACGGAAGGGTATTCTACTCTACTCGGCTTCACTGGGCCCCCTGCCCACACGCAGAGCCCAGGAAATACCAGGCAAGGCAAACGAGTGTGTGCACTCTT
This sequence comes from Macrotus californicus, assembly GCA_007922815.1. Classification (NCBI taxonomy): domain Eukaryota; kingdom Metazoa; phylum Chordata; class Mammalia; order Chiroptera; family Phyllostomidae; genus Macrotus; species Macrotus californicus. The sequence continues at coordinate 20,157 of VMDR010017180.1, read as the reverse complement.
TCCTTTCTGGTTTGGTTAGGATAGTCCTCCTCCAATGTCCCTCCTGCTTACAATACACATTGGTTTTTCTTTCTCCTGACAAATGCCTGTTATTAAATATCCTAGAGGTGTTTTCCATCAATTTGGAATGGTTGGTCTCTGGCCCTATTGCTAATTTACTGGGGTTTGAGACTGAACCAGGAGTTTAGTAGTGTCCCGCCAATAGCAACTCCAAGATGATTTTATGAGAAGGAACTTTATTGGAAGACAGCAAGCGTGGAACACACCAAGGATGGCATTCAGAGCACTGTGTCCCAAACAAAGCATTTGATGCATCTTTATTGGAAATCATGCAGGTGAACTTTGGTATCACATGTACAGGTGGAGACATGCCTGTGTACTCACGGTTAAATGACATGGCTATAAATACACACATCACATGTTTAAAATTGGCAGAAAATTTCTGCTTTTGGGCAGAAATTTAGGTATTTTAATGAAGGTGTAATGAGGAAAGTTCATGAAGTCACTAAGGTCAGCAAAGTTAAAGGGCACTAGAAGACAAAATTTTGTTTCTGCTAATTCTAATAGGCCCTAGGATTGCTTATAGTAGACTCTTGTAACATCATAAATTTCGCATTAGATGCAGTCATTCTGCAGAACACTTTTTTTTAGCTTCATACAAAAGTTATAGCAGTAGGTACCTCAGCATGAGATCTACCATGATGACTAAGGCAATCAGAATCTTCTTCCATAGGGTGGTCCTGATCTGAACCAGAGCTCAGCCCATTGGTTTATCAATCAGAATGGGTCAGATATCGAATTGATTTGTACATGCATATCCTGAAGAGCTAGAGGTAATGTTCCCAGAGTTATCTGAGAGATATACACACACAGTATTCTGTTGTCAAGGTACATATTCCTCCTTAGGCTCCTGTGAGAGTATCTAGTGCTTTTCTATTTTGGATTACTGCATTTATCAGGGTTATTTCCATAGTTATAAGTGACATTCCTTTGAAGATGTCATTTAAGTGACATTGGTTATAGTTTGTTACTGCCTAAATATACCAGATTATGCTTTCTAATCCGAGCTGTGGGGTGAAAATTGTAACATGATAATACCAATGGAAGGTAGATGTAGTGCATCTATTCTGCAAACAGGGATAGTTAATGAAACTGACAGCTGTTCTTTTGCCCACCTTCCTCCTATGTGTGCAGGAGAGCTGGGAGAGGAGCTGGTTTATACAGCAACAAGTCCCTGCCATGCCCCTGGCCCCTGACTGGCCTGTCTTCATACAACTGAGGACTCCAAATATTCGAAGTTTAGTCCAAAAGATACTTTTCTGACTAGTCAAAATGGAGCTGCTCTGATTGGTTCCTAAAGATGTTAGGGGGTGGGGGTGGGGGGTTGGGGGTGGGTAGAATATGCCTACACAGTTCTGATTGGATAGAGAAAGCCTCAGTCCTATTGCGTTAGCTAGGATTCCATGAGCTTCTTTTTGCATGAGAGATTCCTGTGTAAAGATGACTGCTGGGCTCTGTTTGTTTTTACTTAAATTTGAGACCAGTTAGCCACCAGGAAGCCTTCTTAGTAGGTATCTTCTTTGTCAGGGTCCACACAGTGAACCTCTGTCAGGGTGTTCTTTTAAGTGGTCACTACAGAATAAGTGGATCCAGTATGCAGTAGAAATTCTAACAGTTCTTCAACTTCTAAAGTAACCTGATTCTCCTCAGTGGAGATGATCTTATTCCCCAGAACCTTTTGGGGAGCCCCTTGGCCACGTCAATTTTCATCTTGAAGGGCCATTTGGAGAGCAGTGCTGCCTCCCACCTTCCCTCTGGGGATGAGTGGAGCACCCCTCTTCCAGTGCCCTTCTTTCTTGCAGTATGGACATTGGTCCTGCCCTTAGGGGCCTGTGGGCCTTCCCCACAGTGGGGCTCAGGGTTACTCACTGAGGCATCTTCTTTCTGAATGTTACCTGGTCCCAAACGAATAGCTACTGCCAAAGTAGCAGTCTGCTTCTTCATTTCCATGTCTGTCTTCTTTTCATCTGTCCTGCCTCTGTTATGGAAGACCTTAAAGCCTATTTCTATCAATGTGGAAGTGCCCTTTTCCAGTCCTATTGCCAGTTTTTGGAGTGTCTTCCTGTGTCTGGAGCACTTTGAGAAATGAAATAGGTGCCCAGCACTACTTTCCCTTCTGCCCCCTCTACACTCCAGGGAGTATGTTTTTGAAAGTGAGGCAGATAGTAAACTAGAAAAATTGCTGGGCAAGTGGAGTGGGGAAACCGAGACAAGATAGTTAAACAAGGCCAAACAAATTGAACAACTTAGAGCTAGTGAATTGCGAGACCTTATCTTCCCTAACCAAGGACACTTGAGAGCAAATGGTTTCTGCAAGGACAAAGCCGGGGCCATTTGCTATCATGGTGCCATTTACTATGCGGGGCTATTTGCAAGCAGGCCTACGACCTAATTAAACATGAATGCCATTTTGCTATTATGAGTTTAGGTCCTCAGGATGGAAATTACTGGAAAACAAGAACAGAACTGACTAAAACTGCCCTCCCAGCTCCAGGCAAAAGATAACACTAGAGCAAACTGCAGCTTATACAAAACCACCCACACTTCCTGTTGCAAAACTCCCAACAGCCCAGGGGCCACACAACAGCAACAGCCCCACCCTCTTATAATCCAACTAATAACCTAATAACAGCTCAAAGTGCTTATTTGTCAGGGCCGCTGCATATCTCAGCACCTAGCCCTTTCCCTCTCTTGGAAAGTAAAATAAACACTTTGCTCTCTGCATTTTCCTCTTTATGTGAATTCTTTCACAGCCTGCATCACAACCACCCTAACAATTTATACCGCTCTTCCCCAACCACAGAGTACCTAGCTTAAATCACCCTACTCAGGAAGATAGAGAAGAGAGACTTAATTAATGCCATCTGTGACAGCCAAACGCAAGGACAGATCAAGTCAGGGGAACAAATAACAAAAACCTGATTATAGCAAGACCCAAGATAAAAATAAAGCAGTAAAGCAGACCAGAGAGCAATCCCAAACTCCCCTATATGCTCATTTTGTTACATCAGCATATTAAAAACACACCTGGAAAGCTGATGAATATTCTGTTGAAACCCTTCCCTAAGATTCTCTCTACAGTGGGGGGAAAAAATAACCAAGGCAAAGACCTGGTGAGGGCTTGCTCTACAGCATACCCATACCCCTTCTTAGGCATGGACTTTTTACTGCCTCCTAAACCCTAAGGGTTCCCCATGGGACCTTCTACTGGTGGAGACTTAGAGGCCAGCTTATTTGGGGGGAGGAGTGTCTTGAATGCCAAACTTGGAGGGGGTAGATTTTACCCTATAAATAATGTAGGGGAAAGGTTACAGAAGAGAAGCAAGAAGATTAACATATATGTGGAGATGCTCGTAAATATTAGTAATCAGAAAAAGGAAAATCACCCTGGCTGGTGTGGCTCAGTGGATTGAGTGCTGACCTGCAAACCAAAGAGTTACTGGTTCGATTCCTGGTCAGGGCACATGCCTGGGTTGCAGGCCAGGTCCTCAACCACACACTGATGTTTCTCTCCCTCCCTTTCTCCTTCCTTTCCCCTCTGTCTAAAAATAAATAAAATCTTTAAAAAAAAAATTAAAACAAAAGGAAAATCAGAGCAATAATGAGATGTCACTTTAAGCTGGATCCTCTAGGAAACATTGGAAAGCTGAATAATTCCAAGGGTTGGCCAGGATGTAGGGTTTACGTATGATTGGTGCCCTCCTCGTGGGCTGTGGAATAGGGCAGCTATTCTGAAGAGCAGCCTGATACTTCTTAGGTCAACTAAGTGAACATTTAAGAACCAGCAATTGTGCTTCCAGATATTTATCCAAAAGAAATTGCCACACTATGAGAGTGGATAGAGAAACTGTGGTGGATTCGCTCCAGGGAGAACTCTGCAGCATTAAGTGGATTAAATGGGATTTGAATATCATATAAAAATGGGAGTAACTGCAAGAACTTTATCAGTGGAGAAATGAAACCAAACAACCACCACCAAATCCAAACTGTCCACCAATTATATTATCTTTTTTTTTAACAGCAAAATTGCCTTACAGCCAACTAGGTATGTGGGAAAAATGCTTGCGGCCAAGATGCTTATGGCGAAAATAGCGGACAGTAATAAGTTGCATCAGCTGGGAGTCTATTTGGTTCTTTAAGATGACTACATTTTTCTTGTCTAATCCTGAAAACTCTGGCCCTGCCAAGCTGTTTATACCTCATCTTTACCTTTATTGTCTGCCTTTATTTCAACATTCTGACTATTTTCTCCCTCCTTCCAGAGTGGTTAGAGAGTCTGTAAGAACTGGATTGGGTGAAACAGGCATCAACTGCGGTTTTTATGTCAGGTCCCAGCTTCAGTCTTCCACACAGACCTCCTTTGATTCTTAAAACATCCCTGTAATCTAAGGAGAAATTCTCAGTAACAATTAAGATGAGAAAATTGAACTTTGGTAAAGCTAGAATTTGCCATGATTCATATAGCCTAGAGTATCTATCTATCTATCTATCTACCTAACATTTCTCTATCTACCTATCTATCAATCTGTCTATCTGCTTACCTATTATCCTCTGATTATTTTGGAGGAAATTATACATGCTTATTTTAAGCAATTCGCACAATTTAGAAATGCTAAATGAATGTAACAAAAACCAACATCTATACATCATTCTTAAATTTCTATGAACATTTTTTCTGAAATTCTCTATACATCCATATACATTTGTATATACTAGTAACATTCTGCATACATAGTAATTCTTTGGGCTCCAGTAGAGAGATAACATGTACATTAAGAACTAGAATATAAAGTTCAGAGACAAAGGTTTCAAAAGAAGAAAATAAGAATGTAGTGGGTGGCTCAGGAGCATCTAGCCTGGGTGCTTAGGAGGATAGTGTCCCCATGTAGAGAAGTGGGGAGCCTGGAAAGAAAAGGTAAGACTTCAGACTGGTCAATTGTGAGATTTGATTACTCAGTGGGATACTTAAGTGCCTCTGTTACCCTGGTAATGGAGGTGGACCCTCAGAATAAATTCTATGTGATCATTTATAGACATTCTAGTGGTAGTTCTGAATTCACCCAAGGAGGGAAGAGATGGCAGCTCAGGAGTGGCTTTTGGAGATCAACTGTGCCACTTGGGTGGAAATGAGAAGGAAGTTATTTTGTTAGCAAAGGGTTAAATAGTATTATATTCCTTACTGTTACAGATGGTTATAAACATTTTTTAAAAAGCCATTTATTAATGTGAAAAGATGCATAATGCATATTCTGTAATTTGGCAATAGTCAGGGGCTGCATACAGCAAATAGAGGGTTCAGTTAACCCATATCATAATCGTATTTAGTGGAGTGGACAGGATGGGAACAGGGTCACTGCTGATATTACTGTAAAGAACATGTGTAATGACTGGTTTAAGGACAAGATCTTGGAGTAATTTAAGAAGTAAAAAGAAACATAACTATTGATTACAAAATTCACTATTATTAAAAATACAGACCAATAATATTCTATAAAACAAGCTGACTACAGTTTTTATTCATACATCTTTTTTGTTTACCCTAAATACTTGGAGAAAATAAGCTTTTACCTTTTTCCTCTTGTAGTATTTTGTACTACAGCAAACTTATTAGGCTCATTCACCTAATTTTGTTTTCCACTAAAGAAAACAAAATTCAACATCATGGTGAACATATATAGGGCAGTATATATTCAGATTCTAAATACCTTTGTTTCACTTAAAGAAAAAAGTATTACTCAGATCAGTGGTTCTCAAATCTTAAAATGTGTATCAGAATCACCTGGAGGGTTTTTCAAAACACAAATTGTTAGGTTTTACTCCCCAGATTTTCTCTCATTCATAGGTCTGGGGTGGGTCCAAGATGCAGTTCTAACAAGTGCCCAGGTGATCTGATGCTCCTAGATTATAGCTCACACTTAGAACCACTGGTTTAGCCAGTGGATAGTTTTCCCTCCACTCCTCCCATTATTCTTTGATTTCTCTTCAAATCCTTAATATGTCCTTCTCCAGAATATCTCAGTGAGGCTCAGATATAGTCAATCTACATTGCCTTTAAAGTAAAAAAAAATCATAGTGACATTTGCAATAGAAATGTTATCAGTTGCAACTGAGATTTTAATTTAAAGGCAAGATGAAACATCTTTAACACTGAATCCTCTGATTTATTTCTCACCTGGAGATCTTCACAAACATTGTTCTCACAGCTCCTTCCCTGGTCCTCCTCTTCCATCCATCTCAGAGGATGTGTATCTCAGCAGGATGCCAGACATTCTGCTCCTTATTCAAAGCCTGACACAAGCCCCACCTCCACAGCCATGCTTTCCCGCTTCCCAGCAGCCAGTGACTTCTGTCATTACTATATTCTAGTGGAAGGATTCCTATAGTAATTATTGTCTATATTTATTTTGTGCATTTAATGTTTAAAATTTTGTATTGTTTTCTGCATTTCTTTTTTTTAAAGACTTTATTTCTATTTAGAGAGGAGAAGGGGGGTAGAAAGACAGGGAGAGAAACATCAATGTGTGTTTGCCTCTCAAGTACCCTGCCCTGCTCCACAACCCAGGCATGTGCCCTGAATGGAAATTGAACCCGCTACACTTTGGTTCACAGGCCAGCGCTCAATCCACTGAGCCACACCAGCCAGGGCTGTTTTGTAGATTTCTTATCATATCATCCTGAATATCTGCTACCATGTGGTATTCAACCATACATGTAAGTATGTATATATATATTTTATTTATAATTTTTCTTGTCTATTTTGAGAAGCTCCTAGAGGGCCAGTCACATCCTTTGACTTGCTGACATCTCCACTGTTAAGCACCATGTTTTAAACCTAGTTCACCTTCAAGTGTTTGGTTCTAATGAGAACAGCCAAGTACAGAGCAACAGCTGGCTTTTCTTTTGGGAGCTGACATAATTTCTTTTTTCTCTCGACTACTATATAGCCAGATTTAGCTGTAAAATTATAAATGTAGAATGCTGAAAATGTGTTTTACTTGAAAATGTAATAGCTAATAAACTATAATTATTAGGCTTAAGGATTAGCAGTGTGGACCTACCACATTTCAAGAAAATATAGAAGCACTAGTACAGAGAATGACACTTTATTCTTTACCATGCATATATAGAATAATTTATTTGCTTTTGCCTCATCAGAGGTTAAATTGTGCTTTCTATATGGATGGTGGATATGTTCCTGCAGGCCTCCCATTCTGAACAACAGCCCCTATCAGAAAAGTTACACGTCTGAATTATTACTTGAAGATTTGCTTTCAAGACATTAAGATTATTCATTTGTTTTGCTATTATGGGATATTGTCTCTGCATCTCTCTTTGCAATGTTGTCACTGAAAAACAGTATCTCATAGGTCGTTGACTAAATTTTCTTGAATGTAGTACTAAGAACCAAAATCTAAAAAAGATTAAGGTACAGAAGACCCCTGTGAGGAGACTTTTAATTGAACACCAAAAACACAGGAAGCCAACTACTTTCTACACACCGGTCGGACAACTGTCATTTTACAACTGCACTAAAGAATTCATCTGACTTAACATACAGGATGGGGCAAACGTCGGTACAAACTGTAAACCTGTTTGCCCCACCCTGTATTGGGATGTTTGAACGGTTGATAACTGGATTTGATGACTTTGCTAGTCCTGCATCTTTTCAAGTGAGCACGCACATCACAAAACTGCATCCTTTGTTCAGGCGCTTAGAGCCACCTGGCTCACCCCTTTACTGAGGAGTTGGAAGTGAAGCCCAGGTTACAAGTCTCAAAAAACGATCAGGAGGAACTGCCATGCAGATTACAAACCTAGGGCTGCCTTTCACTTTGCTCAAATGTAGCAAAACTGGAGATTGAGTCAATTGACCAGCTTAGGTTTTCATTTTCCACAGCCTAGTTTAAGAAGTGATAACAAACCAAGAAACAACCTGAAATACTGCTTCAACCTGGGACATTAACGCTTTAGGTTTTTAAATCTCAAAGTGAATTTAAAGCTGAAAACGAAGTGAAAAGGGTGCTCCTAAAACTTAGGCAGCAACCTTAGGTGGCACTGCATGAACACACTCGCCGCTCTAGTTACATTTAAGTCCCAAATACAATTACCTACACTGGGAGAACAAGTGTACAGCTCCTTCAAAACCTATATGGGTGGCCCTAAAAAGGGCCTTTGGGGTTGCCAGCACGTTTTAGGATTCAACAGGGACTTAACCTCCAAAACCATAGAGAGTGCGTCCCTGCCGCTTCAGGGCATACACCACGTCCATGGCAGTGACCGTCTTGCGCTTGGCATGCTCCGTATAGGTCACCGCATCCCGGATGACGTTCTCCAGAAACACCTTCAGCACACCCCGAGTCTCCTCATAAATGAGGCCCGAAATGCGTTTCACGCCCCCACGCCGAGCGAGACGACGGATAGCGGGCTTGGTAATGCCCTGGATATTGTCTCTCAGGACCTTGCGATGACGCTTGGCGCCACCTTTGCCCAAGCCCTTGCCTCCCTTGCCTCTGCCAGACATGACGACCAGAACCTGAAAACACAAGCCTCAGCACCAGTGTGGCCAGCTCTGCTCCTGATATACGAGCTCAGCGGACCGGATTGAAAACCTCAAGCACATGGGCGGGAAGCTGTCGAAATGGTCCCCGCCCCTCCGCAGTTTCTCATTTCTTTGCTCACGTGTCCTATTCCTTCCCGGTTCCCCACGCCGCCCTCTAGCGGGCCCTGTCTGCCACCGCCAGGTCCCAAGCCGGGGCTTTCCGATTCCGCAGCTGTTTTCCTTCGGTTCTCGCCACCTGGGTGCTCCCGGGAGACTTTTAATTCGGACAAAGAGGAAAGGTTTTTCTCGGAGAGACCAGGAGAGCAAATGGAGTCCAGGGAAGGAAAGGAGACGAGAACGCCAGCTCCATGTCTAATCTAAGAGAACCCCAGGTTTCAGGCTGGTTACAGGAAAGGGGTACAGGCAGTTGTGGTTATTAGACTGACAGACGGACTAGGCGATCTCCAGAGTGGCACCTGAGATGTCGGGGAAGGGAGGAGAGGGAGGTCGCCCTGGTGTTCGAGTCTAGTCTCTATTGTGGCGGTATGGGGCCTGGGATTTCACCTCACCCGGGAGAAATGAGATTCTAGGAAAGTTGGTCTCGTTATATTGCCAAACCTTCTGGTGTAGGTCAGTGAATCCAATGCGCTGTCATCCAAACTTCTGGTGACAGAAGCAATAGATACAGAAAGAAGAGTCAATGATATTCTGTAACTCTTCCTAGATCCTCTAAAATCGACTCTTTTTCAGCCAGGGTTTTGCTTTCAAATTGAGGCCCGGCATAGAGCCCAAAAGTTTGCTGAAATGGGTTTCACAAGAGGAAGGACACCTGCTCCACATTGAGTCATTACCATAAATTGCCCTGTGAACTTGATTGGGATCCTTACTGATACCATGTTCATTACCAGGGCCTTCTGTAGGCCAATCCATGAGAAGATGTGGTTTCTTCATCATAAAGAAGTAGAGTTTTTCTGAGAAAGGATTCTTTTATTTATTTATTTAAACATCTTATGTGCCTTCTTTCATCTCTCCTTTGGCTCTAACTACCTTCTGTATGCCAATGTATAGTAATGAATTTCAAATTGGTATCTTTATCCAGATTTGTAGGCTTCAGACCTGTACATCCATCCCATCGGTTGTTTTTTACTTATTTTAAACTCAAAACTCAAACTCTCCAAAAATCAAAATTTACAGTGAAAATCTCTAAGGTGTGACTGTCATGGGGCCTGAGAGGATTTATTCCCTCACCCCTACCCCTTTTCTGTCTTCTCTGAATGAAGCCACCATGCATCACATCTAAAACAACACCTTAGAATTCACAGATGTTCAAGGGTAGTAGAATATGCCACCCCAAAATAAGACTAGGAGTTCAGGACATGCCAAACCAAAGTGCTGCTTTGGTATATTGATTTTTTTGACCTATACGTACTTAAAAAAAAAACAAAAAAAAACAACAAGAAATTCAGGGACAGAGTTTGTACTCCACTTATCTGCTTAAAGGCAGACCCCTCCCTCCCCCAAACTCAATTGCCTGGGCTGAAGAATTAAAGTGACATAAGACTGATGAAAAGGAATAAAGCATACAAATTTCAATGTTTGTATTTGTACACAGTAGCCTTCGGAAGGAAATTAAGACCTGAGGAGCCTAATTTGCCCTCAAAGTGTGTTCATCCCTTTTAAAACAAAACCATGATTCTGAGGCTTGGGCTGGGACAGCAAAGTGTGGGGCAATAACTAGGATACATATGGGGGGAGCCATGGAAGATACGGGTTATTTTAATAGGTTGGTTTGTACAGATCCACTTTGATGTTGATTCCCTGTCTCATGTAATGAATATTCTTCTCTTCCTGATACTGGAAGGGTATCTCTCAAGTGGGAAATTTTATGAGCTACTTTTAGATAGAAGGGGCAGGTCAGAGAGCCCTTCCTGCACTGGCTGTTTCTCAGGTTCCTTCAGCTCAAAGTCAATTTACCAAAGTGGCATGTTTGGGGGAAGCATGTTCTCCACCCCATTAAACTCCTAGCTGCTGTAGGGAAGGTGAAATTTCACTTCTGCTCTTAGGGTTTTGGGCTGGATCTGAGAATTAAATTGACTGGAGACATTAACAGGAGGAAGCATACACACTTATGTACTGTAAGTTTTACTTGCCATGGAAGCCCTCATAAAGAAATGAAGGATCAAAGACGCGGCTAGAGCTGAACACTTATCTACTGAATTGGACACAGACGAGTCAATGGGGAAAAGGTAACATGACAACAGGGTTTTAATTGGTGCATAAACAGTGGGAAAGTGACCAGGAAGATGAGGGTTAGTTTATATTCTGCCACTGATGAGGTACAGGACATGCTACTCCAAAATATGGCCCCTTAGCATATTAAATATTTTAATATGGCCTTCCATATTAAAGTGGTCTTCCTATGGAGTTTCTCCCCTGAAACAGATCATAAAACCCTACTGTGTGAGATGCCCTCCCTAGATCCGGAGGAAAGGAGCATTCCTATCTTTAAAGGCAAAGGGACAAACAGAAGGATCCTAACAAACAGGCCTTGCTGTTTCCCCCAGGTTACTATACTAACCTCATGCTCCGTAACCAGTCCCATTTTTACACGGCGGCCCACTCTTCACTAAACTAGCATAACAATACGCAGGTATAACTGTTTCTTCAGGTCTTCATTTCTTTATGAAGATTTCTCTGTCACGTAAAACTTATACGAAATAAGTTTGTGTGTTTTTCTCCTGTTAATCTGTCTTTGGCAGTTTAATTTTCAGATCCAGCCAGGGGCCCTAAGAGGGTGGAGGAAAACTTCCTCCCTCTCTTGTACCCACCCTTCAGTTTAGGGTACAGGCAGCAGCGTTTTAAGTAAAGGGGAAGTTTTTAACCCAATAAGCAGTATGTTAAGGGAATGAACTGTCTCAGAATGGGATAATAAAAGAAGCTCAAAATCCTATGGCTTCTCAATTTGGCCCAGGACTGCAGGCCACTCAAGATGAAAGGGAATCAGACACATGGTCTCATCTTGGTGGCACCTGAAGCCCTGGGGGTACCTGAGTCAAAGATTAAATACAAACTGTCTTCCCGGAACACACATTTTAATTTAGTCCATTACGTTTGTATTCACAACAAACCTATGACCATATAAAACATTAGGAGCCGAATAATTCACCTGTGAAACATTTTCTTTTGCCTGCTTATTTCCTGTGGTAAATTTTAAGCTTCTCAGGCCTGTGTTTTCCCCCTCGTAGTGCTGAATAATAAAACTTCAGTGCCTAATCTTGAAACTGCTGATTCTTATTCTGGTGAAAGAAACTTCAGAAATTTTAGGAAAAAATATTCCTTCTTCCCCACAGCTGCAGCAAAGCAAAGGTTCTTCTGTATTATAAACTTGCTTCTGATAAAGTAGTTAATGAGAAATATCACTGAAATACCACTATATTTACCAATGTGGAGACTAGGTGAAACTGAACTAACATGGATCTGAGTTCTGTTACCAAAGGTGATTTCTAAGGCAACCATACATCATAGATTGTTATATTTTGAGGAGTGTTACCTATGTGACAGGATGGTGAAGCTAGGAAAATTCCTGAGCAAGTGGAATGGGGAAACTGAGATAAGAAAATTAAACAAGGCCCAACAGTTTAAGCAGTTTATAGCCAGCTGCTGAACTGCAAGACCTTATCTCCCCGAACCAAGGACATTTGAGAGTGAATGGTTTCTACCTCTCCTCCCTAACCAGAGAGTGCCTAGCTGAAATCTCTCTGGTCTGGGAAAAGAGAGAACAGAGACCCAGTTAATATCATTTGTGCCAGTTAAAAGCAAGGACAGATGAAGTCAGAGGAACAAATTACAAAAACCCCATTAAAAGCCAGGCAGACCCAAGATAAAAGTAAAACAGTGTAACAGACCAAAGAATATTCCCACACCCCGGTAGGTGCTCATTTTGACACATCAGCATGAAAAATGCACCTGAAAAGCTAATGAATGTTCTGCTGACAGCTTCCCCTACGATTCTCACCCACAGAAAAAAGATGCAAAGCCCTCAGGACAAAGATCCAGGGTGGCTAGCTGTAGAGCATGCCCATGCCCCTTCCTGGGCAGGAACTTTTTACTTTCTCCTAAACTCCAAGGGTCCCCAGGAGACTTGCAGCCAGGGGAGCACCAGGCAGCCACAGCTGGACCTAGGCTTTCCTCAGAGCCCCCTTTTTCTCTTGCTTCCCTGTGAGCTAAACGCAGCCCTGCTGGCTCACCACTCCTTTCCTGTAACTTTTCTAGGGAGCCAAAGCAGAGCACTGCCTAGGCTCTCTCCCGTTACTTCTGTGCTAAGTCCTTCCTTTGTTTCACTGTCCCAGCCTTAATGAAGTTACTCTCAAAATCACCTGGACTCGTGCTGTGAAATCTTCTACACAAAGTCAAGGACTCACACACTACAGGCCGGCCTGAGGCAGATCAGCTCCAGGCTGGTCCTTGTCCCGTAACACATGTACCTCTTAGAAGTTGACTATTCTGATTGATTATTGTATTTGATTTATTGCCCTGGAATTAATATTTAAATTTGCAACTCTGAGAAGTAAAAATTTGTATACAATTTCTTTATTAAGCTAGAGAAAGATTCTTGGACTTTTCTATGTTCTAAAGGTAAAATAAATCCCATGACTTTTGGATTCTATATGAATATACAGCTTGAGAATCTTTTTTTATATAAAGTACATACACAGCCAACAGTGCATACATTTAAAAAAAGAACAACAACAACCCCCCCCCCAAAAAAAAAAAAACAACCCAGAAAACATTGCAAAGAAATGTGACATTGGGGCGAGCTGCTTTGGGCCGCTCATTCAGATGCCATAGTTTCTTCTTTCTTTCCTTTTTTTAAGATTTTATTACTTTCTTGTTGTTCAATTCCATAGTTTCTTCTGATTGGAATAGTTCAGTGGAAGAAGTTTGAGAAACGTTAAGTGATGTGATTACACGATGGGAAAGTTCATCAGAGTCTTAAAAGGTACTCCAAGTCTGATGAAACTGGAAATCCATGATCATTTCATTCTCTTACTTTAGAATATTATGCAGGCCTGGTTACTATCTGAGACAAGCCATCGATTCTCTGAGGCTCAGTGTCTTTACCTGTAAAATGAGGAAAATAACATCTATTTCACAGAGTTGTGATTAAATGTGATGGTATATATAGAAGAATTTAAAAATACTGATTCGTGCTCTATAGACGTAAGGCATTGGTACAAACCACCATAGGAAGGGGTAACAGCTATTCACATCAGGCGTTCTTTTGCATTGCATTTTAGATCTTTCCCCTAGAGTAGGAGATTTGCTGCTGCCCCAGGGGCTCTTGGAGATCCATCTAAAGACACCAAATCGCTACATTGTGTTTAGTGTTCAGGAAATCCCCTCACAATCACTTCTTTTACTTTGACATCAAGGTAAGTTGTAAGCTTTTTTGGCCAGCTTTTGTTCTCAGGTTTGAGGTAGTATAACGTTTGGATTCAGTGCTCTTTCAATAAAACAGGCAGCTGTTTCAAAGATTTATATTTATTACAACTTTAAGCATTGGTAACCTTACATAAGTGCTGTTTTATGACATGCAATTTTCTGAGCAACACTTCAAAGCATATGAAATAATGAAAAGGCCTTTGATCTTCAGTTTCCTTATAGAGAAAGCTTTTAAGCATTAGAAAACGCCTTATTGAAAGACAGATGCTGGCAATTTAGTAATCTGGGAATAGTTTATTTGCTTTGAATCTTTAACTTTTAGTTTGACTGAAACATAGCTGGACTATTTAGAAACTATTCACCATTGTAAAGGAGGAATTAGTATTTCTGGTCTTGTCTTCCTTGACTTAGGTTTCATCTGTAAGATCTACATGGTCATTCAAATGGATTGAGGAGGGAAAGGCATTCCAGGGGGAAGAGGCCACAGAAAGGTGGAAGGCTCCACCGCAAGTTCAAACAGGTCAGCAAAGGCCTTGCACAGATTCCGAAGGCAGGTGAATGCAAATTAAAATTTTGGTTCCTTCAATTAACCATTGTTTTGCTGAACCTCAGTAATAATGTGCTTAGCGCGGTGTCAGGCACTCAGTAAATATTAACTATGGGAAAGGAGTTACAGTAACTCATGGCTGGAAAGACAGGCTGTGACCTAGTCCATGGGAGGGCATGCTTGTATTTCTTAGAAACCGGTTAAACTATAAGCTCCAAGTGTGCAAAACCACTTTATAATGTATTCTTATAAGAAACACGCCAATTTAGCCCTGGCTGGTGTGGCCCAGTTGATTGTTGGCGGGAGAACCAGAGGGTCGCTGGTTTGATTCCCAATCAGGGCACATGCCTGAGTTGCGAGCCAGGTCCCCGTAGGAGACGTGTGAGATGCAACCACACATTGATGTTTCTCTCCCCCTCTTTCTCTTTCTCTCTCCTTCCCCCTCTCTAAAAATAAACAAATAAAAAATATTTAAAAAAAAAGAATGACACCAGTTTTAAGGGAAGATCTTTCAAAAAGAGATGAGTATCCCAGTAAGGATTGAATTCTAGCCAATGAGATCACAGTTCTGAAAATTTCTAGTGGCCCTCTGGCCCAATCAAGGCGAGGTTATGTGTATAAATACGCCTGTCTAAGACACGTAGAATAAAAGCGGCGGCATCATGGCGCGTACCAAGCAGACTGCGCGCAAGTCGACCGGTGGTAAGGCCCCGCGGAAGCAGTTGGCAACGAAAGCGGCCCGCAAGAGCGCGCCGGCTACGGGCGGCGTCAAGAAGCCGCATCGCTACCGCCCGGGCACCGTGGCGCTGCGCGAGATCCGCCGCTACCAGAAGTCGACCGAGCTGTTGATCCGCAAGCTGCCCTTCCAGCGCCTGGTGCGCGAGATTGCCCAGGATTTCAAGACTGACCTGCGATTTCAGAGTTCTGCGGTGATGGCGTTGCAGGAGGCGAGCGAGGCCTACCTGGTAGGGCTCTTCGAAGACACCAATCTGTGCGCCATCCACGCCAAACGGGTGACTATCATGCCCAAAGATATCCAGTTGGCTCGCCGTATCCGCGGGGAGCGGGCTTAAAGCGTACCGATTTAAACAAACATCCAAAGGCTCTTTTCAGAGCCACCCACGTTTTCTTGAAAAGTGCTGTGCCGGGTTTAAAATTACGTCGTATCACATGATACACGGGTGTTGTGGGTAACGGTACGTTTATCAAATAAAATTCTGGTTTGTTATGTCTAACATCTTCAAAGGTGCTATCTCAAAATGTCAGCATAAATAAGAGTGCAGAAGTTGACATCTTTTGGGAAGCAAAAGTAGTTTCAGGCTGTACTCGGTTTTAAATTGTGGTTTCTGGAACCTTGCTGGATGTTAGCTTAAAATCCTTGTTTCCCAGGTAGTTCGTTAGGATTTTAACTGATAAGAATGAGGCAAGAGATGTAATGAGTTCCTAGATGTGTAAGAATCCGAACACGGGCGGGAGTAGAGACAAGTTAGTTACTTTTAATAATTAGTAAACCTTTTGTTCGTTAAGTATATAAATCCAATTTCTACTTTAGTACGTTCCTCACTGCATAATGCAGGTGGCGCAAACCAGAAAGGGAATTTCAGGGAAATAATACCTGGAGGTTTAAAATAAAATGCATAGAGCAAAACTGCAAGAATAAGATAACTTGTCTTTAGCCAGAGCTGTAGATCTCTTTCATACATTAGTCTACCTGGAAAGTGAAAGCCAACAGCAAACAAGACCTCCAAACTAGAAACTATCTTTTGACATGATTTACTGGTTAGTGTGAAATGGGGCATTTTGATTGGCTAACAAGACTTTTGTTCTAATGACCACTGAGGGAGAGCGAGCAGTATCTTATTTACATGGACTCCACCTCTATGACGCCACTGTAGGAAATCAACCAATGAAAACTCAGTACTGTGCGAGTCTTCATTTGCATGTAGGCTCTATAAGAAGCGCGCAGCTAACTCCGTTGTACTCGCGGTTGGTTCTACTGGTGATTGGCTTCTTTCCTTGCGGAAATGCCGGATCCTGCAAAATCCGCTCCTGCTCCCAAGAAGGGCTCTAAGAAAGCTGTTACGAAAGTGCAGAAGAAGGATGGGAAGAAACGCAAGCGCAGCCGAAAGGAGAGCTATTCTGTCTACGTGTATAAAGTGCTGAAGCAAGTTCACCCGGACACCGGCATCTCATCCAAGGCTATGGGCATCATGAATTCGTTCGTCAACGATATCTTCGAGCGCATCGCCGGCGAAGCGTCCCGTCTAGCGCATTACAACAAGCGTTCGACTATCACGTCCCGGGAGATCCAGACGGCTGTGCGCCTCCTGCTGCCCGGCGAGCTGGCCAAACATGCGGTGTCCGAGGGTACCAAGGCGGTCACCAAGTACACCAGCTCGAAGTAATAGTGCGCAGGAAACCTAATAGAACAGCTACTTTTTACCCCAAAGGCTCTTTTCAGAGCCACTTCAATTACAAGAAGTGGCTGTAAACCCTTGTGAGATTGGTAAGCTTTTGCTTAAGTGGGTTGGGCTCGTGGCCAGGGTATTTGGGCCTAGAGCAAGATTGGGACCGTGATTAGTCGGTCTGTTAAACCAGGGGACTTCTGTGGTTCAGTGGTGTCTAGTGGCACGAATCCTAGTGGTATTAAGTGATTAGTTCTGAGTGGTCCGTACTTAACTGGCTTTTTAGTAGGAGTGCACAGAAGCCGGAGTATAGCGTTGGCATCATTTTGTGAGACTCTTGAATGGTGAAGATATTTTGCCACTCCCTGTGTTCTCTAAATAAGCATGATGGAGCTTTTTCCTAGAGTGGATGGAGGCCTTCACTTAACCTGCTTCTAAAAGGCAAACCAATGAGTACAGATCTAGCCACCTTATCCTATCTTGCTCGGTAACGGGCATTTTTGTCCCCCACTCCTTGGTCCATCTGGCAATAACCAGGGACATTTATGCTTGTCATCACTTGGGGGAAGGGGTACTAACTACTTACATTTAGTGGATAGAGGCCAAGGGTGCTGCTAAGTATCCTGTAATCCCTGCAACGGCAGTAAACGATCTGGTCTGTAATGTTGCCCCTCCTGTGTAGCGTGAGAAACCCAGAAACCAAATTCCTTTCAGAATTTAATCATTTTGGTCAAACCTTCCCTCACTCCTACCCAGCCAATATTGCTGTTGGTGAAAGCTGAGCAGTGCACAGACTTACCCATCTCCACAGGAAAAGAACCACCTTGGTGCTTGTGAAACATTTCCAGGTGCCTCTCCTGAACTTTCCTGATGAGGTGGAGACTGGAGGTCGGTTTTAGGGTTCCCAGGTGTTTTGTTTTTCTCTAGGCTTTTGGGGGCATGATGTACAAAAGTCCACGGTTTACACGTGCGGCGAATTTTTAAGGACCTCTCTGTTCAAAACTTGCATAACTGGAGACTAACTCTGATAAAGGCTTGTGGATGTTTTACCAAATCTACCCTTGAGGCAAAGAAAAATTTTAGTTTCTAATTCACTTGATAGCCCTTGAAATTAAGCCATTCTTGACAAAATTTGGAGGAATTTACGTGACAATCTTGTGCTTAAAATGAATTTTATTAAATTACAACTTAAGAGTTCAAATATACATCCAGTTAAAAAGTTGTATAAATTGGACTGTAATATAATTTCTTCCTTTTCACCGGTAAACTGGGGTTCTCAGTGAGTCATCTTATGATAGGAAAACTCACTGAAGAAGTGAGAAGGCCAAGGTGTTCTGTCTTCTGTCTATACAGTCAAACTGTAAGAGTTATGTCTGGTCTCACCTGGGATCCTGAAGTCTGGTTGCTTTCTTCTCCTTAAGTACTACAACAATATTTCTCAGTCTTTTGAAGTATTAGAGCATTGTCAATCTGCTCACTTAATCAAAAGCTGCCATTAATTATCCATTAAGATTAAACCCCAATTCCTTATCCTGAAACTAAAGGCCTTCTACCAACTGGCCAAAACTTCAGTTACTCACTCATTTCCACCAGTCCTCCATTTTATACATCTTAAACATCTCTCTTTGTGCTTCTATCATATCATTTTCCTGTTATCAGTCATTCTCCAGACCATTCAAACCCTATCAACCTGCTAGTTCTTTAAAATCTTGTTCAAATCTCTGTAAAGCCTTCTCATCCCATTCTAGTTCACAGGGAAGTCTTTGTCCTTATAAGGTTTTCTTTCTTGCACAATGAACTCTGTGTAGCCTTGTTCCCTATCTTCCTTTTTGTTGTTTTCCTTGTATTTGTCTTCTTTGGGTACTTAGGATCTTCCACAAAGTCTATCTCAGTGCCTATTATAAAAGTTTCTCACTGAAAGTTTGTTGACTGACTGCCCAGACCAGATATAGAACCCAAATTGATCTGAGGATGGTAGGTTCAAGTATGCCAATAAATTTGTCCATACTGTTCCTTTATTCTTTCTTGCTCCTGTAAGCTGGAACACTCTTCTAAGTGCCTTTAATAATTGACCCAGTTAAAACTCATGTTAGAGATTTAAAAATCCTGAGAGGGGCAGATAAAGTAGGCCATTTTATAGCTTCCCTTCAGCCAATGTTTCTTTGTGGCCAAAACAGGAGACTAGGATGGAGCTTTTTCAGCCTAGTGTGAGGTGCTGCTTTTCCAACTGTAAACTAGAATGGAGAGGGAGGGGCATTTCAGCAGACCAAAAAAGGGGATGGAATTAAGATAAGGAGCTTTAAATAACAGGTCCAGAAAGCAACCAGTGCCAATGTAGAAAATGGCTTGCCTGGTCAGGTCGAATGTCATCCAGATTGGTAAAGTCATCTTTTCAAGGATTGGTCACAACTATGGTATGTATAGAAATCTCTAAAAATGACAGTTTAATCTTCTGTGATGACTTTTAGGCAAATATTTCATTTTGAAAATGGGTGCATTTCCTAAAAGTGATCCAAAAATCAAGCAGGCTCTTAAGACAGATCACCTGGCCCTTCTCTTTATCAGTGAGACTAAGGCGAGTTTTTCATTCATGTTCTCATCTTTAAATTAGGGGTAATAGTAATGCTTACTTCATAATGCTTTTATAAAAGGTAAATGAGTAAGTACATATAAAAATGCTTAGACTTGACAATAAATATTTCAAATGTTAGTTGTTGTTGATAGTAGGGAAGTCCTGTTGAGTGTTAGGCCAGTTTTTGCATCTCTAATGTACCAGTGGTAATACTTACTATAAGATCGTGTACTAAACACATGTTGCATTTCTCCTGTCTTCCACCTCTAATTTATAGGAATGATAGAAAATTGACCAAAAAAAGGGGGGGGGGCGTAGATGGCAGATGAAAGAAAAAAGTTAAAGAATAATTAAAGATCTTAGAAATTTAAAATGTGGTTATTGATACAAAACAATCAACAGTAGAATTGAATTCAAAATAGACTTCCCCCAAAGGCATGTAAAAAGATATAAAGATAGAAAATAAGAAAAAAAGTTAAATGGATAGATTCAGATATTACAAAATTTATCCAATAAGAATGTGAGAAGGAAAGAACAAAAATAATGTAAGAAATAACATACAGGTCTACCAAATAGTGTTTAAACTGAAGCT
>VMDR010017179.1:0-20362 GCA_007922815.1 Macrotus californicus | reverse complement strand
GTACTGGGGGCAGTGGGGGGAAGGGTTTACAGGAACTGCTATAAAGGACACATGGACATAACCAAGGGGGAGGGTGGGAGCAAGGGAGGGAGGTGGGATTGGCTGGGATGGGGGGGAGTGTTGGGGGGAAAAATGCAGACAACTGTAATTGAACAACAATAAAGTAATTTAAAAAGAAACAAACAAAAAAACCAAAGGCATCCTAATTGATACCAACTTAAAAAAAAAAAGAAATTTAATGTTGAGGGGCCTGAAGCAAATTCAAAATGATATGCATGACATGATCCCATTTTTATAAATAGGATCACATATACTAAATATAGTTTATAGGATAGGTAGGTAATAAATCATAAAAACATTGATTAGAAGGATACAAACATACCAAATTCAGGGTAACAGACAGGGGAAGGACACTGGATAAGAGAACACAGGAGACTAAGTTGCTTTACACACACCCTTAATTAAATTTACTCAAGTTTGGTGAATGCATGGTTATTTAATAATAGTTCTTTGTGCTTCCTATATGTAAACTTAAATTTTTTTTGGATCCTTACCTGTAGATATGTTTTCATTGATTTTTTTTTTTAGAGATAGAAAAAGAGAGACAGAGAGAGGGAGAAACATCTATGTGATCAGTTGCCTTCCCGTATTTGCCCTGATCCGGGAACCCATATACATACAGGTATGTATCCTGACTGGGAATTGAACCAGCAACCTTTTGACATAATGGAAGATGCTCTAACCAACTGAGCCCACCTGGCCAGGACTATATGTAAACTATTTTAAAAGTAAAAAGCATTTTTTCCATTTTGCTACAATTTACTCATCAAATAGTTCTATAGCTCTTGCTATGTATTAGACTTTACAAATGTCAATAATTCAAACCTCATACCAACACAATGAGATACTCTCTGAGAAGCAAGGAAATAGATGTACAGAGAGGTTAGGCCATTCACCCAAGGTCAAATAGCTAGTAAATGACAGAGCTAGACTTCAGACCCAGGTAACCTGGCACCATCGTCCATGCGTTGGAGCACCCACCATGTTATCCACAGGTTGTCACCCTCAGTGTTCCCTTCTCACGCTCTCTATCTACCTGCCTTTCCTTATTTTTTTTTATGCCATGTAGGAGCTGGGTTCAACATCCTCCTCATCATTCCACTCCAGCTTTAGGGTGGCTTCTGGTTCAGTATAAACAAACAGAAAAATCTTGTTGAACAAATGAATAGATGAATGAGTGGCCTCAGGTTCCTGGAAGCCACTCTGTGCAAATGTCGTATTCGGGATCACTTGCCTTTACCACATTCAGTGTCATTCAGGGTGCTGGCACTGGGTGTATGAAAAATCAGCCCAATTACCGGCAATACAAAGGTTGAGAAAATAATCAAATAATGTGGATGTTTATTTCCTAGGGGCCACCTTACTCCCTCTATATGTAGATGGGTTGTTCAGAGAAAGTTGTAATGTTTTAAGAAAATATCCAAATCTCCTCACAAATCCATTTTCCCCCCCACCAACTAATTCCCATTCCACTTCTGGTTTCAATTGAAGCTTTCCTTCTGAGAAGCCTTCTCTGGCCACCCCACCCTCCATGCCGCCACCTTTTTCCTATATCGAACATGCAACAACTTAAAATTACATATTTATTTGTGAATTCATTCTTTCTAATGTCTGTTTACCCAAGAGGCTGTATGGTCCACTCCTGTCTCCAGTGCCTGGCACAGTGCCTGCTGTGTAGTAAGTGCTCATTTATCATCGTTGAATGAATCTTGTTGCTGACTGCAGGGGCTTGCTAAAAAAGATGTGTTAAAGGGATTTCAAAAAAAAATTGTAACAGCACAACTCCTTTCACTAAATGAAACTGTTCAAACTTCCTTATACAAACCACTTGTTTCTCTGGTTAAATTGGGAGGTGATGAGGGAGAATCTGCTTGCTCTGCCCTCTCCTTGCTGCTCCAGACAGGATCCCTCAGGCACCTCCCAGAATGCCCGTTGGCAAGCTTTACCAAGCCCTCCTGTTGAAAGTGTCGGGTCTCTTCCCCAAGGGGACTCCTCTTTGTAGGTTGAAAAACAGACGATCAGCGCTCTTCTCCCAGCTCCCTGCGTCAGCCTTGTGGGGTACTTTGCTAATAGAGCCATAAATTTCCCCTCTAAGTGAGCATCCTGATTTGCTTTGCTCTTCAGATGACCTCTTCCTGAGGAAAATGCTGTGCTTTCCCTGAGTTATGGCAAAGACTCCAGTGGGTGGCTGTGTTGTGTCCTGCCTCGCCATCTGATAGTCTAATTCCTCCCCAATTTACAAGCTCGTTAGTTCCCCAGCCAGCTCTCATCTTGGTGCAGCTGACCGAGTGGCAACGTCTGCCTGTGTCATCTTGCTCAGACAAACACAGGCGTCCCTGCTGAGGAGGCAGCCATCCCAGCCCAGCTGCAGCACTGACTGACCCCGCTGACTCCATCCACGTGGGGGCAGGAAGGACAAAGCATCAGAACACTGGACTGGACCAGCTCCTACAGTCGGGGAAGCTCTCCAGGCTGGCTGCCCTGCTGAGACTGCTTAGGGAAATTTCTACCTTACTGCCTCTTCCAGCTGGGGTTCCAGAATGCTTGCTAGCATGTTTCGTGGCAGGTCAGGTGCAACCCCCTTATTCTGTGCCTGACTGGAGGAGTGGCAAGAAATGGCACTGGGCATGCTTTCTATGTGTCTCCATTCCTGGCCTCTAAAATGGGCGCAATAATATATATATCACGGGGCTCTGGGGGATTCAATGAGATGTACGCACTGAAGGATTCAGGAATGAAGTGTCATCAGGGCTGTCAGTACTTCTGATTGGTTCAGCCTGTGTTCACAGCTATGTCAATATCTGTACCTGTATTGAAATCTGCATTACTTTCCTTGGGCTGCCACAACACATTAGCACACACTGGGAGGCTTACAACTGCAGAAATTTATTCTCTCAAAGTGCTCGAGGCCAGAAGTCTTCAATTGATCAAGGTGCTGGCAGGGCCATGCTCCCTCTGGAGGCTCTAGAAGAATGTCCTTCCTTGCCTCTTCCACTTCTGACATTCCTTCCTCTCCTTGGCTTGTGGTCACATTGCCCTAGTCTCTTCCTCTGTTTTCACATTGTGTCCTCTCTTCTGCCTGTTGTCTCTTACGAGGACACCTGTCATCGGATTTAGGGCCCACCTGGACAATTCAGGATGATCTCATCTCAAGACCCTTAATTAAATCTGCAAAGAGCTCTTTTCTAAAAGAGGTAGCATTCACAGGTAGGGATTTAATGTAGATAGGTCTTTTGGGGGACCATAGCAATGTCTATATCTATATTTCTATCCCTATATGTGTCATCTATATCTGTAGATTGATGGAAAAGCAAAGATGTCAAAATGCTAACAGTTCTTAACCTAAGTAGCAGGTGTGTAGGTACTCATTTTACAGGTATACAATTCCTTATCCCCAAATCCTGTGTTTCTGAATTCAGGTGTACCCAGATTTTAGAAAGGCATTCAGAGGCTTGCACTGTACATCACACCCTCAGTATGGGTCTGGGCAGCACCCATAATCAATACAGCAGGTCCTCAAATAATATCGTTTTGTTCAACATTGTTTCATTATAATGTTGGTGAGAAAAAAAAAATCAGTGCCTCAGTGGGGCTGCTGTCTGTGTGGAGTCGGCATGTTCCGGTGCCTGTGTGGGCTTTCTCTGGGGACTCCGGTTTCTTCCCACATCCCAAAGATGTGCAGTTGCTGTGAATGGGCAGCTCTACGTTGTCCCAGCATGCGTCAGTGTGGGTGTCTGTGAGTGGCCCCCAGGAGGAAGGGCATCCTGTCCAGGGTGAGTTCCTGCCTTGCACCCTGAGCTGCTGATGCCAGGACAGGTTCCGGACCCCGGCGATCACGAACAGGAATAAGTGGTTGGGAAATAATGCTCTAACTTATTTTTATTAATCTTTCTTAAATATATGTAGAGCTCACATTTATTTCAGTCTTTTATACTGAACGTATTTTGGGTCTTGTCTTACAAGTTTGGTAACGTTTTTATGACCAGAAGTACACCATAAAAACGTAACTCTTGTTCGTATCAATTAGCCTAGGGTAAAACTGGTTTTGTTATGTGGCATTTTGCTCAAAGCCACAGTGCTCAAGAACCTAGCGCTCTGTTAAGTGAGAACTTACTGCGTGTTGATAGGTCTGCCACGTCACTTTTAAACATTCACATTAAGTGGATTAAATAAAAACAGACAATTCATACTATTTGGGTCAGGTTTTGCTACCAAAAGAGTGTTAGCACCAAATGTATGGTAACTTCTGGATTTCAGAGCTTTTTGGATTTTAGGGTTATGGAGAAAAGAGGGGGGCGGGCCTGTGCTATTCTTTCTCTTGTTTTGGTATGTTTGAGAATTTCCATAATAAAACGTTTTGGGAAATGAGATGATGCATATAACATGCTGAGCACAGTGCCTGGTGCATAGAAGAACTTAAGAACTGTATAACCATTAAAATTAATTTCGTAATGATTCTTCTTACTGACAGGCAGTTAGGAGCTGCTGAAGGTTTTTATGCAGGGGAATGACATGGCCAGGGAAGAGATTCTAGAAGGATCCAGGGGCTGTGGCACAGGAAATGGATTAGACAGGGTAAGGAAGCAATGGAGGCTGGTTAAGAGGCTGTTGTTGCCATCCAGGTAGGAGATGATGAGGTCCTGACGTAGAACAGAGAAGAAAGCTTAAATTAACCCAACAGAACATAGTGAGCGTTCTGGGAGAGCAGGATGGATTCTTGTCAGCTTCCCCAGCACACTTCTGAGTGACAGCACAAGAGAGACATACAAGGCACTCTGCACATTTAGGAGGGGAAATACACATCAGCCAATTCAGGAATGAGTCCAGTAGGAATTTCATGGCTGACTCAGCCCCCCAACCTGGACAATAGCTGTAATAAGAGCAACATTTAGATTGCAAGGGTTATTTGGAGGCAGAGGGCACGGTAATCAGATCCAACTGGGCACAAAGCATAGGCAAGTGGGGCCTCTCTGCAGAAATAATTCCACCCTAGATGCAATGATGCCGTGTGGGTTACAGGGACTAAGCCAGGGCTTCTCAAAGCTGGCTATTTATTAGGTTCACTTGGGGGAAAGAGTATGAACTGTGTCCACTGTGAACTGAATACATCAGTCTCCGGGAGGAGGGCCCTGGCATGATATTTTAAAGCACACTTCCAGGTGATTCTAAGATGCAGCATGGAGGCCACCAAGTTTAGGGTCATAAGGCAGGAGGAAGCCCAACCCAGAAGACGCTGTCATCCTCAGCTCTCGGTTAGTGTGCAAAGGGTGACAGGCTGGAAAATGATTTGAAAAGTGACAAGGAGGGAGGAATCGAAGACGAAGACAAATTAGGTGATTTCAGAAAAACCAAGCAGGAAAGAAACACTGTGAAAGGTTTACATGGTAAGCGTGATGAGCTATCTTAAAGCCATAACCCTAGGGGCGCTGGAGGACAGAGGAGCAGGAAAAGGCCAGAGCGAGAGTAGTGGTCCACGGGGGAGTGACAACACTTCTCTAACGAGCGCTGCCTGTATTCTAGGTGTGGGATTAAGACATCAGGCATCTGACAAGGGGAGGAAAACACGCTGCTGCAATAGAACGGCTATTTCTGGGGAATCTCTCCGCGGCCTTTAAAAACATCTCTTGAGCATCCCCAAGGGCTCCTGGGGTGGAAAGTTGTGAATGCACAGGGTCTGTATCTCTGCACTTCACTCGAAGCCCTGGCAGCTTTGTATTATTCTCTTTAAAATGGTTCGGTTATTTAAGAAAGGCATATTTATCATAGAAGAACTTGAGACATATAGACAAACAATAGCAGAATAAGACCAAAGCTGTATTCCAAGGTCACTTGTAAAAACACCATGTCTATGACTTTCTTGTTGTTTTTCTTCTGCTCTGAGTGTGTTTTTCTTTTTAGACAAGAAGAGGATCATACTACATCTAGTTTTATGTATTTTTCCACTTAACAATAGATTGGGACCATTTTTCATATGTTAAAAAAAACAATGATCCTTTTTAATAGCCGCCTAGTGTTTCATTGTACACACGTTTCAACCCTGCTCAGTGCCCTCTCAGTAAGCGTACAGGCGGTTCCTGTTTGGGTTTCCCCCCCCCACTTATGAGCATCACTGTGGTAGCATCCTCGTTCACGAACCTTTATGCAGTTAGCTAATTTTTGCTTTAGGATAGCGTGGTATATATAGCACCAAACCACCTTGTTACTTCAAACATTTTAAACTCTTCGTGTCCTTGGGCACACAGTTCAAGCAGCAAATTCACAAAGGGGGCTGTTACGTCAACTCAAAGTAAAATGAAACCCCTCCCATGTGAGTATTCCACTCTGCCAATAAGCAGTTTGAATCATTACTTTGAGACAATTTGTTTTATAGTCCCCAGACCTATTAAGGGGAACTTGCTAGAAATCAACCAAGGAAGGACTGCAAAAGCTTGGCTTGGTTTGGGTGGTTGTTTTGGTTAGGGACAAAATAGCTCTTTTTAAAAAGTGAAACTTCCAGAGCATTTCCAAGCCTGTCACTCCACTGGATTTCATGCCCTTTGGCCCTTGGTTTTCATCAACTGGCGTCCAGCTCAGGCTCACGATCTTCCTCACAAACCTCCACTCTCCTGCCCTCTAAGCCTTTGCTCACGAGGAGCTTTTCCCCAACTGGGATTTTCCTCAGGTGTTACTAAATTTAGCCAATAAAATTATAGGATGCCCAGTTCAATTTGAATTTCAGATAAACAGTAAATGTTCCTAGGGGTTCTGCAGGTCATTGAGTCTCAATTGCGTATCTATTCCAACATACTTTCCAGAGTGGGGAAAGAACCACAGGGTGGGCCCAGGGCCCCACTGGCCCCACTGTGAAATGGACCTGAGCTAGAACTCCTGAGGGATCGCCTGACTCCCGTAAGTCTGACTAGTGTACCACAGTCAGGTCCTGGGTTCCCTGGAGTCGGTGTCAATTCAGAGCCCAGGTCCAGTAGTCCCTGAAAGGCCTATTTCCTTTATTCTGATGCACAGTGTCCCTGGTAAAAGGCTCTAGGTTCCTGTCGGGGGAGGCTGTGAGAAAGATTATCAGTACACGTCTTTTTGGAAGTGTAGTGTTGTCCTTCCTCAAGGGGACTCAGTCTCCCTTTCATTGAAGAGGTTCTGGATCTGTTAACTGGCTTGAGTCTGGGAGTTAACTGAGGGGCCATGACTCTGTTTTGGGGATTGCAGTTAGATTTCTGTTTGCTCAATCTAAAACTCTTCCGTGTATATGGATCAATAAGAATTTAGTAGACTACCTATTTGTTTTCTAGTCACACTGTGATCAACCACTCAATGCCATACGTCTCTGTGAGTCAGCTTATTCTGATTACTGTTTTGACTCCACTGTCCATTACTATAACCATGCCCACCTTGCCTGTGGTGACTAAGTGCTGCCACTTGGTCCCTGACACCCCAGGATCCAATTACTCCCATTACAATTACAGCGGGATCCCCACTGTAATTTCTGGCATACAGAGAAGAGCAACCACAGACTTTTTCATGGAATCTGTGCCTCCCCTTACAAATTTATTTTTTATGCTTGTGGTGACCCTCCCAGGCAGATGCTTGTGGTGACCCTCCCAGACATGTCTTACGTGATAAATCCACTCTGATATTTCAATATCCCTGAGCTTGAGAATACCTTCCTCTACAGTATACCACAGTTCTGATATTGGATCTTCAGCTGGTATGGTCCCATGTTTCAGCCAACCAACCAACAAAACCATTAGATCCCCTTTTAATGCCCCCAGAGGCAACATTAAACCCAGAATCTCTACTGAGTGGCCTTATATCAATACATTTATGTAGTCTGATTCAACTCTATATTTTTTCCATCATGATCCTATATTCCCAATATCTGTTCCCATGCATATTCCCCAAATTTCTGTCTGTAAATTAAAAAAAGTCATATAGTTCTTTTGGAGTGTAGTACCTCTTCTCATGGGTTACACTTTGAACCTCACCCTTTAGGGCCTGATGGGATGTGAGTCTAGTTTTAGGTCTAAAAGCAAAGAGGGGTGGTGGGGTGGGTCTTGAGGAGAATCAGCAATGTCTTGCAAGGCAGCTACCTCAGGGGAGATGGTTATAGCTTCTTGGAGCAAAGCAGGATTAACCTCCCCAGACTGGTGGTGGGGTGTGGTAGATGGGAGGGGGTGGAAGGGTTAATTCTACTAGCAAAGAAAACTCAGCTAAATTTGGGAGTCTCATGTCCCCAAATTCACTGGGATGTGCTTATACACCCCTATTCCAATTTTTAGGATTTTATTCCTTCTCAGTCAGTGCCTTCACTTAAACAGCAGCCACCCTGTGACACTGCGTGAATTCAATTTGCATTTAACTCAACTCAAGATGAGACTCTGGGTATGTTTTCAGCAATCTCAGCCCTATAGGAGACAGAGGAGATAAAGATGCAGAAGACTTCAGGTCATTTACACAGAGCCTGAGCTGAGATTTCAAGTCCTGAGCTCATCCTTTTCTTTCTTTTTTTTAAAACTGTTGTTCAAGTACAGTTGTCTCCATTTCTCCCCCACCACTATCCGTCCACCCCAGCCATCCCCACCTCCCTCCCTTGATCCTACCCCTCTTTGGTTTTGTCCATGTGTCCTTTATACATGTGACTGAAAACCCTTCCCCATTTTCTCCCATTATTCCCTCCCACCTCCCCTCTGGTTACTGTTAGTTTGTTCTTTTTTTTATCATCTAACTTTATTTTTTATTATTTTTTAAATATATTTTATTGATTTTGCTATTACAGTTGTCCCATTTTCCCTTTATTATTCTCTGCCCTGCACACCCCTTCCCCCCCACACTCCCCCTCTTTAGTTCATGTCCATGGGTCATATATATAAATTCTTTGGCTTCTACATTACCCATACTATTCTTAACCTCCCCCTATCTTCTACCTACCATTTATACTTCTTATTCCCTGTAACTTTTCCCTCTCTCTCCCTACCCACTCCCCTGCTGATAACCCTCCATGTGATCTCCATTTCTGTGATTCTGTTCCTGTTCTAGTTGTTTGCTTAGTTTGTTTTTGTTTTAGGTTCGGTTGTTAATAACTGTGAGTTTGTTGTCATTTTACTGTTCCTATTTTTGATCTTCTTTTTCTTAGATAAGTCCCTTTAACATTTCATATAATAAGTACTTGGTGTTGAACTCCTTTGACTTGACCTTATCTGGGAAGCACTTTATCTGCCCTTCCATTCTAAATGATAGCTTTGCTGGATAGAGTAATCTCGGAAGTAGGTCCTTACCTTTCATGACTTGGAATACTTTCAAGCCCCTTCTTGCCTGTAAGGTTTCTTTTGAGAAATCAGCTGACAGTCTGATGGGCACTCCTTTGTAGGCTACTGTCTCCTTTCTCTTGCTGCTTTTAAGATTCTCTCCATATCTTTCATCTTGGGTAGTGTAATTATGATGTGCCTTGGTGTGTTCCTCCTTCGGTCCAACTTCTTTGGGACTCTCCGAGCTTCCTGGACTCCCTGGAGGTCTATTTCCTTTGCCAGATTGGGGAAGTTCTCCTTCATTATTTGTTCAAATAAGTTTTCAATTTCTTTCTGTTCCTCTTCTCCTTCTGGCACCCCTGTGATTCTGATTTTGGAACATTTCAAGGCGTCCTGGAGGTTCCGAAGCCTCTCCTCATTTTTTTGAATTCTTGTTTCTTCACTGGAATGATCTGGTTGAATGTTTCTTTCTTCCTTCTGGTCCACATCGTTGATTTGAGACCTGGTTTCCTTCCCGTCACTGTTGGTTCCCTGTGCGTTTTCCTTTATTTCACTTAGCATAGTCTTCATTTTTTCATCTAATTTGCGACCATATTCAACCAATTCTGTGAGCATCCTGATTACTAGTGTTTTGAGCTGTGCATCTGATAGGTTGGCTATCTCTTTGTCGCTTCATTGTATTTTTTCTGGGGCTTTGATCTCTTCTTTCATTTGGGCCATTGTTTTTGTCTTGGCACACCTGTTACGTAGTAAGGGGCAGAGCTTTAGGTGTTCACCAGGGCGGGGCAACCCACATCGCTGCATTGTGATACTGTATGTGGGGGAGGGTCTGAGAGGGAACACTGCCACCTGTCCACTCTCTGTGGGTTTTCAGTCACTTATCCCGCTACCCATAAGCAAATTGGGCCCTTCTGGTGCTGATTCCTGGGTGGGTAGGTCTGTGTACATCCTAGGACCCTGTGGATCTCTCCAATGAGCTCTCCTGTGCGGCTGGGAGTTTCTCGTGCCCCATCAACCCTCACAGGTGTTTCTAGTTAGAGTCTTTGAGACTTTATTTCTCTGAGCTGGGACCCTGGGTTGCGTGGTCTATCTCGCTCCCCATTTGTTCCTCCCAGTTTATCTGCACATGAGTGTGAGACCGCCTGGCCTGCCAGCCACCGCCTTGCCGCGAGTCCTCTCCGCTCGACTGCCTGTCTCTGTCCCTCCTACCGGTCTGGATGAATGCTTCTTCTTTAACTCCTTGGTTGTCAGACTTTCATACAGTTTGATTTTCTGTCAGTTCTAGTTGTTTTTTGTTTTTAAATTTATTGTTGTCCTTCTTTTGGTTGTACGAGGAGGCACAGTGTGTCTACATATAACTTCATCTTGGCTGGAAGTCCAGTTTGTTCTTAATTTCAATGTCTCTGGTTATATTTTGCTTGCTTGTTTGTTTTGTTGATCAGGTTCCACTTATATGATATTCGTCTTTCACTGCCTGGTTTATTTCACTTAGCATAATGCTCTCTAGTTCCATCCATGCTGTCGTGAAGGATAGGAACTCCTTCTTTCTCTCTGCTGCATAGTATTACATTGTGTAAATGTACCACAGTTGTTTGATCCATTCATTTACTGATGGGCACTTAGGTTGCTTCCAGCACTTGGCTATTGTAAATTGTGCTGCTATGAACATTGGGGAACATCTGGCATAGGTTCTTTTGGACTGGTGTTTCAGGGCTCTTAGGGTATAATCCCAGCAGTGGAATTGCCAGGTCAAAAGGTAGTTCCATTTTTAGTTGTCTGAGGAAATTCCATACTGTTTTCCATAGTGGCTGCATCAGTCGGCATTCCCACCAATACTGCATTATTAGGGTTCACTTTTCTCTACATCCTCTCCAACATTTGTTGTTTATTTTGTTTATGATGGCCATTCTGACTGGTGTGAAGTGGTATCTCATTGTGGTTTTAATTTGCATCTCTCTGATGGCTAGTGATGCTGAGCATCTTTTCATGTCTCTGGGCCCTCTGTATGTCCTCCTTGGAGAAGTGTCTGTTTAAGTCCTTTGCCCATTTTTTAATTGGGTTGTTTGTCTTTCTGGAGTGGAGTTGTGTGAATTCTTTATGTATTATGGAGATCAAACCCTTGTCTGAGGTATCGTTGGCAAATACGTTTTCCCATATGGTTGGTTCTCTGTTGATTTTAATGCTGTTTTCTTTAGCCATGCAGAAGCTTTTTATTTTGTCTGAGTTCATCCTTTTCTTTCCTCACCTTCTCCATCTTGTTTAGGAGCAACCAGCCAATCTCATGATATGCTTTAGTTTGATTAAAGTCTTGTAGGGTCTCAAATACATGGTCTCCCAGAACTTTCCCTTTTGTATTAGATTAGGGGAATTTGATACTTGGGACAGACTTAACACTCAGAAATTATTCACCTTATCTGAAATTTAAATTGAACTAGGTGTCCTGTATTTGATCTGGCCACTCTACCTAAGGAAATCTCCTTGTCCTCCAAAATCTAAGTGCTACATTCTTTACAGATTGCCCCAGGTGGAAGTTTCACTTTTTTAATTGATTGACTGATTGATTTATTTGTTTACGTAATTTATTGACCACTTATGATATGCCAGGCACTGCTCTAAGTGCTTTATATGAACTGACTCATTTAAGCCTACTTACAGCTCAGAGGTGGATACTATTACTACCCCTATTTTTATAGAAGGAAAACTGAGCCTTAGAAAGGAAAAATAATTTGCCCAAAGGAGTTGGGATATTACTCTAGATAGTCAGGAGGCTGGGCTCACATGGATAATGCTGTGCAACTCTGTGGTCCCTTCTACTAGAAGTGTCCACAAAGCTGTGTGTGCATCTCATGCATTGCTGTCTGTCTGTACTATCAGCTGTGGGATCACTGGTTGTCAGCAACAATTATGTTTTACTTTTCACCACACCCTTAGTGTCAGAAAACTGTTATTTAAAAGATTATGCCTATTATTTAGCCTTAAAAAGGAATGAAATTCTGACACATGCTACAACATGGATGAACCTTGAAGATATTATGTCAAGCAAAATAAAGCAGACACAAAAGGTCAAATGCTTTTATCATTCTGCTTATATGAGAATCCTAGTATAGTCAAACTCATAGAGAAAGAACGTGGAATGGTGGTGGCCAGGGGTTGAGGGGAGGGGAGAGATGGGGAGTCATTGTTAAATGGACAGAGAGTTTCAGTTTTGATGATGAAAAGTCCTGAAGATGGATGGTGGTGAGGTTTGCACAACAACGTGAATGTACTTAATGTCACAGGATTGTACACTGAGAAACAGTTCAAATGATAAATTGTACGCTATGTATATTTTACCACAAAAAAGTTACAGACTTTATGGAAGACAGCATGGAATGTCCTTTAAAAACTAAACAAAGAACTACATATGATATAGCAATATCTATCTATCTATCTATCAAAAACTGAAATCAGGATCCTGAGGAGATATCTGCGCTCCTATGTTTACTGCAGCATTATTCACAATAGCCAAGACATGGAAACAACTCAAGTGTTTATTGTGGGATGGACAGATGAACGTGTAGTATACACATACATACAATGCAATATTATTCAACCTTAAAAAGAAGAAAATCCTGCCATTTACAGCAACATGGATAAACCTGGAGGACCTTATGCTAAGTGAAATAAGCTAGCCACAGAAATACAAATACTGTACAGTCACTTGTATCTATAATCTAAAAACATCAAACTGATAGAAGCAGAGAGAACAATGGTGGTTACCTGGGGTTGGGAAATGGAAAGATGCTGGTCAAAGGGTACAGTGTCAGTTATGCAGGATAAATAAGCTCTGGGGTCTAATGTACAGCATGGTAATTATGGTTAATAATAACTGTGGTGTATACTTGAAATATGCTAAGACAGATCTTAATTTTTCTCATAAAAATGTCAACTGTGTAAGGTGATTGGTGTGTTCATTAGCTTGGCTGTAGTAATGATTTCACACTGTATCTATTTATCAAAATATCACCCTGTATAACTTAAATGTATACAAATTAAAATTGTCAATTATACTTCAATAAAGATGAAAAAAAGTTATACTTCACCTAGCACAGTAGATAAAGGACCCAGGTTCAGAGTTCAGGTCCATCTGTGTTGGATTGTAGCTCAGCTACTTAGCAACTGTGGGACTTTGGGCTTGTCATTTCATTTCAATTTCAGGGAGATGATGGGTGATAATGGACATGTCTTAGGCTAGTTGTGGGGAATGAATGACAAAGTCTGCAGAGCACTTTGCCCAGTAGTTCTCATCCTTGACTGCACAGTAGAACTACCTGGGGGTAGGGGAATGTGGGCTACTGACACCCCACATACTCACAGACCAATTAAATCAGATATCTAGTGTTCTGTCTTTAAAACTCTACTATGAAAAGTTTCAAAGCCCTGGCCAGTGTGGCTCAATTGGTTGGATCATTGTCCCATGAACTGAAAGGTTGTAGGTTCACCCTCCTCCGATCAGGGCACATGCGTAGTTGTGGGTTTGAACCTCAGTTGGGGCATGTGGGAAGCATGAGATCGATGTTTTTGTCACATTGATGTCTCTTTCCTTTTTCCTTTCTCTCTCTCTAAAAGCAATGAAAAAATGTTCTTGGGTGAGGATAAACTTTTTTAGAGTTTCAAATGTACATAATAATATTTCCCATACACCATCAACCACATTCAATATTTATTAAGATTGTAGTACTGGAATATATCTTTTTTAAAAATTAAAAATTATTAGGATAGCATAATACCTGGCACGTAGTACTTGTTCAACAAACTGAGCTATTATTATGACTTTTATTCTCCTTCTCATTATGAATTTGGTTGCTTAGGAGCCTTGTCTTGAAAAATGAAGCTCCGAATAGGAGAGGTGCCTATTGATTTCACTGGTAACATATGGCCCCTACTTAAATGTTACTTGAGAGGGTTTGCTTCTTCTGTGAACCATCCTTGAAGCATTCTTCTTTAGAAATGGGAAGAAATCCATTTGAACTGGTAATAACTTTAGTTTTTTAACACTGCAATGGAATCACACAGTAAGGCAAGATGAAGAGAAGTAAGTAGAATAGGGAATATAGAGAGGAGACAGAATGTGCCAGGCCCCTGGAAAAGTGCTTTTAATCTAATGATGATCAGTTCTGGCATTCCCCACCCACCCACACACCCAGGGAAGACATTACTAATCAGTGAATGCTCTCTTTTCCCACTGAACCCTGCCTGAGGCTGCATCAGAACCCTTCTTAAGATGATGCTCCAGGTACCCACCCAAATCAATGTGAGGTGGCTTAAGAGAAGAGATCTATTTGTTATTCCTTTTGTACCCCCCCTTTTTTTTTTTGCGAGTGTGTCTTATGTGGGCAATACCACATACTGAGAAAGAAGAAAGAACTTTCCGAGAGACAGAAACAACAACTCAAAATCCACCACAGAAGACAGAGTCATTCCCATGGTGTTATCACAGGGCCACAGGTCATTCTAAGACATGGAGTCAGAATCCTTCCAAAAGTAGCAAAAAAAATCTGTAAGACCCCAGGTCAGGCCTGGTTTGCTGCTCAGTGTTGGCAACTGGTTTGTAATAAAAGTGTTCCAATGCTCTTCTCTGGTTACAAAAATTAGCTTTGCCTTATGCTGCCAAGTGGCTGTGAGTCTAAGTGTGTATTTTTCTATCTTTAGGTTGAAGCAGTTAAAAAAAAAAAGGAAAGAATGTTCAAGAAGAGATTAGGGTCTATGGAACTAATCTGACCAGGGGCTGAAGATGGCACTAAGATTAATAGTGAAAAGGTCCCATGTATTTTCTCTTTGCCAGGCCCTGTGTGAAGGTGATCTATGTGGATTTTCTCCTTCCCTCCTTACAAAAACCCTTGGCGGTAGATCCTATATTTCTGCCTTTTATAGTTGGAAGGCCTGGAAGCTCAGGGAAGTTAAGGAACTTGCTTCAGGTCACACAGTTTGCATGTCATAAAGCTGTGGGATTTGAACCTAGATATGTCTGATTAAGAAGCTGTGATCTTGAAACTATGCAATTCAGACCAGCAGCGGCTTTTGTTCAGCAAGGAAAAATGACTTTGAGTATTAAGCACCTCTCCTATCACCTCATTGAGGGCAAAGACTAATTCTTTGCATTTCCTGCTGCAGAGCACAATGCTTGGCACAGAATCCACGCACATTTGGTTGAATTAATATTTGGTACAATTTGAGGCTTTCAAATTCAGTGAATTCTGCTTGCAGGGCAATTGTGGTTTTTTTCTAAATCTTCTGTTGCTTTGTTTTGTTTTTAGATTCCACACGTAAATGAAACCATACAGTATTTGTCTTTCTCTGCCTGACTTATTTCACTTAGTATAATACCCTCTAGATCCATCCATGTTGCTGTCAATGGCAACATTTCATTCTTTTTTATAGCTGTGCAATATTCCATTGTGCACATACACTTCTTTATCCATTCATCTATCAACAAACACCTAGGTAGCTTCCATATCTTGGCTATTGTGAATAATACTGCAAGGGAGAACATATATCTTTTTGAATTACTATTCTTGCTTTCTTTGGATAAATATCCAGAAATGGAATTGCTGGTGATATAGACAGACAGTCTGTCCAGACCACTGGGAGTGAGCTGAAGACGGGGAAATAAGAGAGGTTTCCAGGGGAGATACAGCTAGGCCATAGGGATGGAACTTGGAAGCCTCTTCTGCACTGGGCCATGCTCTTTTGGGCACTGAGGGCATGGCATGCAGCCAATACCTTCTCGAATGGCCAGGGCCATGGCAAGGACACTAAGTTTCACAGCACCTCTGCTGAACCAAGCACATGCTCCCCTGCCCTCAGGCAAGATGGCAGCAGGAGGAAGTTCTTACACTGAGCCTCACAAGGCTAGTAAGATAATTAGGATATGAGGGGAAAAGCCCTACTACCCACTTCTTGTACCAGATTGGTGTGGGACTATGGGAAAGCAGGCACATGTGCGGTAGAAGTTAAAATGGTGCAGGGGGAGGTTCTGACCATAGAGGCCTGTCAGCCTTGCCAGGGGAAAGAAGGGATTGGTTGGGAGGTGGGCCCACCCACAGTGTATAAAAGTTTAGGAAGTTAATTGGTCTCCCTGAGAAAGCACCTGGTCTGTCCCACACTCAAGCTAATATAATCCCAGGAACAAAGAAATCTCTTGCTTGTTTCTAGGTGATCAGGACTTGCACTCAGATGGTGTCCTGGTCTGTCCTCTCCACAGGCCACTTGACCTACCCATCATGTGGCCCGTGGCCTTCAGAAGGAGTCTTTCTCTCTTGCTGACCTGATGGAGCATTCATGGGTGCCTTCACTCATTCTCTGACCTTGGAGCACAGGGTCTCCTGGCCCTAGAAGCTGCATGGCCAATGGCAGTACTAGCTCCATAAGCAGACCCCAGAAGTGAGCCTGAATGAGCCACGCTATCTGGATGACTGCTTAGCTGCCTTGGGCTCCAAAAAATAGTCCCTTAATATGGGGCAGGAACTCTAAGCAGTGCCTTTTGTTTTGGTCTTGCTGAGGACAGCTGGGTTTTGCAAAGATGAGCTTTGAGACAGGGAGTTCCCCATTCTCTCAGATCGTTCAGTATTAAAATAAAAGCCCTTTTGCTTTCTCATCAGCCTCTGCCTCTACAGTTTCCTTTTTGGTGGCAGTAAGCAGCTGAACCCCACTTTGGTTTGGTAACGCTGGGTCATATGGTATATCTATTTTTAGTGTTGTGAGGAAGACTTCATACTGTTCTCCACAGTGGCTGCACCAGTTTGCAGTCCCACCAACAGCACAGAGGGTTCCTTTTTCTCTACATCTCCACCAACATATGTTATTTGTTGACTTCTTGATAATTGCCATTTTGACAGGTGTCAGGTGGTGTCTCATTGTGGTTTCAGTTTGCATTTCTCTGATGATAGTGATGTTGGGCATCTTTTCACATGTCTGTTGACCATCTGTATGTCTCTTTGGAGAGGTGTTTTTTCAGGCCCTCTGCCTGTTTTTCAATTGGATTGTTTATTTATTTTTGTTACTGAGTTGTATGAGTTTTTTTTTTAATATATTTTGGATATCAATCCCTTATTGGATATATCATTTAAGATTATGTTCTCCCAGTCAGTAGGCTGCCTTTTGTTTTATTGAAGGTTTCCTTCATGGTGAAGAAGCGTTTTAGTTTTATATAGTCCAATTTGCTTATTTTTCTACTGTTTCCCTTTCTTGAGGGGATGGGTCCACAAAACAAAATAAAGAAAACAAAAAAGGCTCAGAAACACAGGTCAAAGGAATGATCCTCAGCAGGGAGGTGGTGGAGGGATGGGTGAAAGGGAAGGGAAATTTAGTCAATAATATTGTGGTAAGTTTACACAGTGACAGATAATTACTAGAATTAGTAGAATGATCATATTGTAAGGTATAAAAATGTTGAATCACTATATTGTACACCTGAAATGAATGTAACCAATATAAGATTGTATATCAACTTACTTAGATAAAAAATTAATTAGAAAAAGAACTAAATGAGAGAAAAAAAGAAATCTTCCATTGCTTATCCCAGAACTAGAATGGGTATTGTTCCAATGGCCATGTCACCTGCACTATTGGTTCATGCATTCAACACATTTATTGAGCACCTACTAAATGCTAGGCAGTATGGTAGCAGGAGAGCCAAAACAAGATAGACCCAGTCCCTGTCTTCAGGTTTGAAGACCAGAGAGACAGACTTAAGCACATGATAATGGTCACATGGGGCAAAACTAAGAGCAGATGCTACAGAAGTGGGAGCTCACAGAGAACACTGGTGCAGGCGGCATCATGATATCTATCTACACATACAATAGTAGCCATGCACCAGACGCTGATCTTAAGAGTGTTACAAAGATCACCCTTTTAAATCCCCTTATCCACTGTTAGCTCATGAAGTGGACCTCTCACCACCAATGTATAGATGAGGAAATTCAAGCCCAGAAACAGTAGGTAACTTGCTCGTGGTCATGCCAATAAGTGGCAGAGCTGGCTTCAAAGCCAGGCAATGACTATAATTCAACTCCTCTCATCGGCTGCCCTAGTGTTTTTTTCCCCCAGTGAGATCTGAAAAATTAGTTGGCATTAGCTTGGAAAAACAAGTGGAGAAGACTGTTCAAGCAAGAGTAGTGGCAGCTGTAAAACCCAGATGGGACAGTGCATCTGATTCTAGAACCACGGGAGGGGAGAGAGTTGGGAAGGGAGGGGATGAGCTGGGCAGGGGTCAGATCTGAAGGGCTCTATAAAGCCCTGCCAGGGAGCCTGGCTTTTATCCTGAGGGCACTGATGAGCCATCCATCAGAAGCTTTTCATCAGGGGAGTAGCATGATTTGACTTAACCTCTAAAATGATTCCTCTGGCTAGTGAGGAGGTTAATGAGGTAGGGAAGCACTCCATATAGAGGTAGAGACTAGTTGGCGGGGCTGCGACTGGAGTGAGGCAAGTGGGGTGCCTAGGGCACTTGCACAGCCCCAAGAGTAAGTGTCTCTTAAACTGTGTGCCTCTTGTCTCACCTTGGCCCCAGCCCTACTGTTTGCTGCTGTGAGAACCTAGGACAAAGTAGCATCAGCCAGACCCACAAAGGGCATCAGAGAAGCTGGAAACTCATAAAAATGGAAAATCCCCTTTACCTCTTGAGTATTTATGTTCATTTTTGTCTGTTAACTCTTATCATTATCCATTTTGTTTTAGCTTTGACATCAGAGTGGAAAGTTTTATGTGATGGAGTCTCTTTAAGGTTCAATAGTTCTTTTTAAAAAAAAAAAACAAATGGCATTGGAGTTGGGGGAGGCAAGAGAGAGGGGAGAGAGCAGTGGAGAGGGTAGGAGAAAGTATAGGATTAGATAAAAGGAAAAAACACCTAAGAGTGGAGCCAATGGGTAAATAATAAAAGCAAATTCCAGCAGAG
Organism: Macrotus californicus; assembly: GCA_007922815.1. Classification (NCBI taxonomy): domain Eukaryota; kingdom Metazoa; phylum Chordata; class Mammalia; order Chiroptera; family Phyllostomidae; genus Macrotus; species Macrotus californicus. The sequence continues at coordinate 1,129 of VMDR010017179.1, read as the reverse complement.
TGGAAAGAAATCAAAAGGCTACCTTGAAATGGAAGCTCCATTCTAAAATATGTTAACTGTGCATTTCCATCATCACTACGGTGGTGGGTCTGAGGTCCTTCTGCACTGTCCACAAACTATGCTTCCCATCTTTAGCCACATTTTATCCGAAGGCCTTAGGAACCTGTGGGGTTTGCTCAGACTCATCCAACTTAGACCCCCTTTCAACAGAAATTACAATTGATGTTGCTCTCTGTAAGCCCTGGAAAGTTCCTAAAAATCATGAAGATTAAAGTGTTTTAGAAGCTAATTTTAAATATGCACATCACAAGCCCTGGCCCAGTGGCTCGGTTGATTGGAGTGGTGTCCCATGCAACCAAAGGTTGTGGGTTTGATCCCCAATCAGGGCACATACTTAGGTTGTGGGTTCAATCCCCGGTTGGGGCAAGACGAGAAGCAACCAATCAATGTTTCTCTCTCTTTCCCTCCTCACTCCCAACTCTCTCTCTCCCTCTCTCAAATGAATAAAAACAAATCCTTGGGTGAGGACAAAAAAAATTAAGTATACATATCATGAAAATAAGAAGCCAAGTACAACAGAATTTAAATCAACTACTCTTTGGAGATACTGACACCAAAGTGTGTGGGTCTGTGATTTGGGATTTTGAACTATGGAAACTTCCAGACCATGGGTTTCTTAGGAAAAAATGGGGCCTGATTTTACCTTTTCTTATTTATTTTTGTCCCTCTGGGCTGGGGCCTGTGGTTGACCGCACGCCTGATTGGACCAAACCTCAGTGTGCTTGTTTCCTGGCTGCACAACACAAACACATCTGTATTTTGAAGATCAACTCTTTGCCAGCTCTAAAGTCACACCAGTGTGGGTTAGAATTCAGCTTATCCATCCCAGCATCTGCATGAACTTGAACAAGTTCCTCACCCTCCCTAATTGGGAAATGGTGAATAATTATGGCAGTGTTTCCTGAGCTAGTGTAATAATTAATTTAATCATAAGATAGTGCATGTCAAATGCTTAGAAACATTCTGGGTACATGCAAAGGGCTCAATACATGATAGTTTTTTGTTTTTTTTTTAATATATTTTATTGATTATACTATTACAGTTGTCCCATCTCCTCCCCCCACCCCCC